>CM045452.1:25786462-26079806 GCA_024666655.1 Dascyllus trimaculatus
ATGTTGGACCGAGTGAGAGTGAGCGAACGGGAGAGCAAAGTGAAAGGAAGCAAGTGTGAGAAGGACTGCTTGTGCAAAGTTTTTTTTTTTAAAGAGACAAATGCCTGCGAGAGTTGAGAAGAACCTGTGGCTTTGTGCGAGTGTGAGAGGAAGAAGCAAGTACGAGTGTGTTCCCAATGGCCATCACAAGGACATTTATTGCGTCTCGAGATCCCTAAGGTCTCTGCTTTCTCATCGTTTTTCTATCAACCTTAATTCTTTCAAATCACCGTGAAATGTCAAGTGCTATGAGTATTTGTATCCTTTTGTAGCTTTCTCTTGCCGTCTGACTTGATGTGAATGCTGCGTCTGGTTGTGTGCTTTATTTTTCTCCTTGTTACCACCCTCTCTGTGTGAAAATGTGACTTTGTGCAGGTGAAGTCTGTGTGGGGGACAGAACACTGAAAGTGTGCTGAAGTTTGCAAGTGAGCTCAGAGGTTGACGTGGTGAATGTTTGACAAGCTCCCATTGAAAGTTTGTGTTTGAAGTGGTTACGAATGCATTTTCTATGTTTTGTGAATCAAAGGGAAGTCTGAAATAAAAATTGAATTTGACTAGGTATAATACCCTCTTTGACAGTGGCTTATTCTTGACTTTACATTAATTTAAACTGCCAACACTTTAATTCACATGTATAGGGACCTCGGACACGGAAAGCCCAGGTTTCATCTGAGTCCAGGTGGAAGGTGAAGACATTGTTGGGTGAGCCGGTGCAAACCACAGTGGAAACGCTGCACAACTGCCTTAATCCTGAAAAGGATCTTCGTCAACTCATTAGCAAGGCACCTTGGACCATTGTAACATGAAATTTAGAGCGAACCATGCTTAATTTATTATCTAAAGTATTTTTTTAGTACTTGCAAATGTCACAACTAGGACCAATATCGCACCAGCAGTTCGGCCAGTGAGATCTGTGACTCAAATCATGCATTTTTGTCAGTAAATGCTTTATTCTTCTACCTCCAAACGCTCTCTCATAAATTCAAAGTATTAACTCATAAGTCATTTTTCAATGTGGTGAAGTAGGATATCGGTTTGTCAGGAAGTGTTCTTGTTATTTTGTTTACTTTCACTGTAAAGCGGCTGAAATGTATGAGCTGACTGACTTTTAAAGGGACTTAACTGACTGAACATGCCAGCAGGAATTCACACCTTGTGTACTGAAATATTAGTATTGCGTTGTAAAATAAAAGTTTGGAGTGTTTAATCATCTGTGGTCTCTCAATGTAGATTAAGTGTAGAATTTTTTTTTTAAACTGGGCTCCTCCTCTAGCTCCTTACTTTTACTTCAGTGCTTTCCCTGCATGTTTTATTTAAAAAGCTCAGATTTAGTCCCTTGTGTAAAACTGCTGTCGTGTCCTGTACTTGGTGGTATTTAATGCTGGCTGGTTAAAGGGTGTAGTTTCTATTTTCTGCCTGTTGATGGTGCTGCTGTGCCACTTTCATAGTCACTGTTTACTATTGAGCTCTCTGAAAGTGGGAGTTTTTGGTTTTTATCTGTGTCTGTGCAATTTGTTTGCACGCTGAGAACTACTGAGGTTGTAACTAGATTACTAGGTCTTTAAATCAATTTAAAGTAAAACCATGTGCAGCCCAGATCTTAAATTTTTCCAAAACCAGTGTCATTGGCTGCAGATATTATGTAAAACACTTTTGGATAGTAATTTAGAAACTACTGTGTTGATGAGACTTAGACACCCAAATAAACATGCAAAATGCAACAAAAATGGAAAATGCACCCCACCACATGTTTGCAACAACATCAAACAATCAGGAACATGTTGAGGAACATGACAATGGCCCAACATGTTGATTTGACCTCCAAACTTCCTACACCCCATTGTGATCAAACATCAACAGGATGCAGTGGAACAAGTTGGATTGACAGAGGCCCCACTGCACAAGACAGAGTACCCAAAGGATCCAGTGGCAACACCCTGGTCCAGACCCCATAGGACACCCTGAGAGGTCCTCTTGTCCATGGCCAATGGTTTAGAGCATTTTTTAACACATAAAAATGTGTTAAAAAATGCACATTTTCCTAATATTGTAATATTAATACAATATTAGGAAGGTGGTCATAATGTTATGCCTGATTGGTGCATGTCATAGTAGTCTTGAGTTTCTGCCTGGGTTGTTTCATAGATTTATTACAGGTCATCTGGAAATATGAAAAAATCTGCTGGGTCACAAAGATACAACAGCAAAGTTAATATATTTAGTAAACGTCCCTGAACAAGGCACCTTTGTTAGCCGTCCACAAGTTTCTGGTTGTATCACTTGACACAGATTTGTTTCTTCATCACAGTCCACACGTTCTTGATGGGGTTTAACTGAAGACTTTGGGGAGGCCAGGTCTAAAACCTTAATTCTAACCTGAGTTATTCATTTCTTTACTACTTTTGATGTATGTTTGAGGTTATTGTCTTGTTGGAACACCCAGCTGCATCCAAGACCCAACCTTCTTGTTTTCTTGAAGAACGTGGAGGCAATCCTCCATCTTCATGATTCCATTTACTTTGTTTAAAGCACCAGTTCCACAGCCCCAGAGCATAATACTGCCACCACCATGCTGGATGGTAGGTTTGGTGTTCTTGGGGTCAAAGGCCTCTCCTTCTCTCCTCCAAACATACTTCTGGTCATTGTATTTGTTTCATCCAACCATAGTACTCCAAAATCTCTTTTTCCTGACTTGTTCATGTCAACAATTTGCTTTTTAGACCTTTGCTGAGCTTCTTAGACTTTCCCATTGTAGCATTTGTGGCTGAGTGAATCAAACTGACTCTATTTAAATTGACTCAGAGGAGTCAGCAGCTGTAGTCAATCATAAACATTAATTAGAAGTTAACACAGCTTTCTGCATGGCCAAAACTGATCATTCAAGCTGCTGAATGTATATTTTTGACCCAGCAGATTTTGTCATATTTCCACAAGACCTATAATAAATCTATATAAATCATACTTTTTTGTGACTTCTGACGTTTTGAATTAAAGGCAAAATTACACTTCTGTCTTGTATCTTGAAACTTAGGAAGAAAGCTGTTAGACAATGCAATCAGTGAGGCCTCAGTCTGTATACAAGGTACGACAAACATTAAATATTAGAGGCAGTTGTCCTCAACTAAACTGTAAAAGTAGGAGTCGGTCTCTAAGTTTCTTTCATGGCCAATACTGTATACTATACTAAACACATACTAAAATGTGACGGGAGTGAAAAACACCCACATAATCATAAAAATGGTGAATATTGGATCCAATAATCAGCCATGCAAATGTTCTGTCTACCCCTAGAGAGAAGCATCAACTGGTCAGTATTTTAATCTATCAGGATTTAACAACATTTAATCAAAATCTGACAGTCGGTTAGTGGGTCGTTTGGGGACACCTTCATTAAAATCTGATCAGACTAGAGTTGTTCAGTGTCAAACCTGCATGTAAATCAGTAATTTCGCTTGTTTAGTCGTGAAAATTTAATGTTTTGGAGAAAATACTTAAGACTTGTGTTACAACAAAGGCAAAACCTTTTCAGTAGCTGCATTTGTTAATAGTCACTGTATGTTCATTTGTTTCAATGACGTTGTGGGAAATGTAGGAAGCAGAGCCTGTTTGATCATAATGAAAACCATTCCAGTCTTCCTGCTCCTGCTTCATTATGCGTCATCATATAGTCTGGTGTCTCCTTACCGCCTGCTCTGCCTGCAAATGACTCGGCGGTCTCATCTTCCACCTGCAGTGCCTTCGCTGAGCTCTAATAGCCTCTTGTGCTCTAATGCGAGTGCGGCATCAGGCCTCATTACGAATACAAGGCCCTAATTGTGGAGAGTGTTCAGTCAGCGAGGCTCACCCTGATAATGGAGCGGCCTGTTTATGGTATTTGAAGTGTATGTATGTAGTTAACCGTATGAAAGATAGTGTTTGTGTTGCTTTTGTTCTGCCGCGTTCCCCTCCAGGATCAAAGCTCCAACACGCAGTCAAACAAGGAGGCCTTTGAAGTGTCCCAAGATGGCCGAATGGAAGGCAGTGCGGCAGAGCGATGGCAGCACAGGTGCTCTGAGGTGAGGCTTTGTTCACTGTTTAACAGCAGGTGTAATAACAGCTGCGACACACTGCTGTCAGGTACAACATCCCTCACTGCTGAGGGGGTGAAAGCAGCCATGCTAACACATTTATTACAGCAGCTGATTATACAGCCGGGAATCCCCTGATGGGACTGCAGTGCTAAAAAGATGTTTTAAATTCATGTTTTATTTGGTTCTTGGAAAAAACAAGCTATTTTTAATGCTTAAACTCATCTTCATCAGTGTGAGGATGATTTCGGACACCAACCGGAGCTGACTGATCCATTCTCAGACGTTAATTCACCTTTTTATTTTGTAGTTGAAGCATTTCCTGTTCCTTTTAGGAAAGTTTAAGAATTTCGGTTTATTATCTGAATATCTGTTTGGAGGCTTGAGGAAGAAATGCTTTACACCATCAGGGCTGTTACATTGAACTCTTCAGTAAAAGCTGCTGCGTTTTGTGTTTTAATGACAGGACTGTGCTGCACAAATAGAGAACACAGCAACACCTGCAGACTTTAAACCACTAAATCAAAAGCCGTGTGATTAATGTCACCTTGGAGGAATTTGTTATGTGTTTATCGAGTCTCTGGTTCTACTCCTGATCCATGTTTGAGGCTGTACCGCTGTATGTGAAGGTTTTATTTAATCCTCCGAGCCCCAAGAAAAATCACAGGAAGTACACCATTTATCAGAGCCAGACACTAAAAACAGAATCATCAGATTTTCCACTTTCCAACAGTCCTTGAACTAGTCATCAGAGAAATAATCCAAATCTAAATTTAGAATTGTGATTTTTTTTTTCATTGAAATATTTGATTATTCTATTGTACTATTAAGATGTTTTCCAACAATAAACCATTTCCATCAACCAGATTCTGTAGAAAACAAAATTCTGCTTCTTGGTGCCGCCAGGAAGCAGTTGGTGACACAGCAAGAATTGGTCTTAACGGCTAAGTAAGACGAGTATGGGCACAAATTAAAAATAGTGACTAATAGCAGTAGTAATAATAACAGTAATAAAATAAATAGATAAAATATTGTAAGAATGTAGAGTGAACCATTTTTCCTTAGAAATGCTAAGCCCTGTGGGCACATCTTAACAAATAACTGTAACTTTTGTTTTCTTTGTTTATGATTTATGGAATTAGAACTGTATTATACTGTACAGAAGACATTTTTGAGTTTTTAAAAAAGGTGCTAGTATTTATATCGCAGTAAAAAAAAAAAGCCTGCAGTGAGTAAAAATATATCCAGAGTAAAAAGCAGCCAGAACTCACCTGGGGTTCAGAGGGTTAAATAAGTAGAATCTCACAATATTATAGATAAATAAACATGTTCCTGTCACATTAGTTAGAAGCTCGTATCGGATAATGCAGAGGTCGCTGTACTATAACCTGCATCATGCTGTTTATCTTTATGTTGGTGTCCACAAAAAAGTGAAGGGTTTGTCGCCATATTAACATTTTTTTCATTCAAATAAATCCTGTAACTGTGTAAGAAATGTTTATCAGAGCTTTAGGGCCACCTGCTGGACAACTGCTGAAATGACAGTGCAAGATTTGGTTCAGTGGACATTACACTGGGGGGCAAATTAATAGTCAATTATTAATTAAGGTGGTTTATTCCAGTAGTTATGCTTCTGAGCAAGCTGTATCGATAACCTGACACTAATGATATTTAAATGTGCGTCTGTGTTTAATTACAAATAAAACATTTAAAATATTTTCAATCACTAGAATAGCCATGTTATGGGACTGTGAAGATGTACACTCTTTTGTGTATTAATGATGTAATTTATTAAGTTTTAATGTGTTAATGTATATGAACGCTATTCAAACATGTACTGACACTGAATGGTGCTCGGAGTGTCTCGTTTCAGTGTCAGTGCTACATTCTCCTTTTTCTATATCCGGTAACTTCTGTAACTTGTTGCTTAATTTAGCTCCACACACAAACACACCTCAATCCTGTTTACAGCACCCAGAGAGTAACGGCCATTCAAGCTAATTATAAAGGGATTGAAATCTTTATTTAGCCTAATACAGCACAGTGCAACGGTTCACCTTAATCCAGTGTTAACACTGTGAACCCTGCGCACAGCGTGACAGGTGAACATCAGCTCGATAGCATAATTCATGGAGGCGACACTGTGCTGCTCCCCCTCTTGTTGCTACACCAAAACACACACCTGAGGAGGGAGGAGAGCTTACAACACACACAATCTATGATTCCACTGCTTGATAAATAAAACCGCATCGAGTCTCTGAGAGGGGTAAAAAGTTGGATGAGGGTGATGGTTGGTGGTAAACGTTCAGTCGTGGTCTTAAAAGGTGGAATGTGTAACATGTCGTCTTCTCTCGCGGGTGACTTCCCCCTCGTCCTTCCGTCTTGTGTTTTTCAGTGCTCACGCATTGTAGGATGAAGAAGAGACGTTTCCACCGTGGCCCGTCCAGTTGGTGTGGATGAAATGACCGGGGTTGGACAGCAGCTCGTATGTGTGAGCTCCAAAGTAATCTCTCTGAGCCTTAAAACACAACACAGGCAAGATGAGGCAAGTGTCGAAACCTGAAACTAGTCATTTTGTTTGACCGACAGATAATCAATCTACAATAATATGAGAAAAAACACAAAATCCTCACACCTATAGTTTATTTTCTTTTAATGGAGTTTGAATGAGCTACTAATCCACAGTGTTTTACAGTCATTACACCCCCAGTTTGGAGACACATGCAGAAGCTAAGCAGTGAACTTCTGTGGACAGGGTCAGCAGTAAACTGTGTTATAGCCACCTAAAAAATGATCATGCCACAGAATAATCTTATCACTGTAAGTATGTGGTATATTTAGAAGAGTTTTATTGCTCTACCCTTGCTGCCAGATAGCTCTTTTTGACGGGGAACTGATGCTGTTATGTCGCTCACTTCAAAACAGTACTTTCACCTGGTCTTTTGCTGCTTTACTGCTGCCTCGATCAATTATTTTGCATTATTGTGTCACTTTTGCGACACGATGACAGACTAGTAATTCCTCTGTTCTGTGAGGTAAAATTACTGTTTTTGTCAATGGAGTCTGGTGGCTCTGAAGTCTGCAGTTCCCTGTCAGAAAATACTGTCTTGTGGCAGGGTAAAGTGGCGAAAATATTGTAAATTTAGCAGACACTTAAACTTATATACACCGATCAGGCATAACATTATGACCACCTGCCTAATACTGTGTTGGTCCCCCTTATGTGCTCAAAAATGCTCTGAACTATTGGACATGGACAAGAGGACCTCTCAGGGTGTCCTATGGGGTCTGGAACCAGGATGTTGGCAGTGGATCCTTTGGGTGCTCTGGCTTGTGCAGTGGGGCCTCTGTCAATCAAACTTGTTCCACTGCATCCTGTTGATGCTTGATCACAATGGGGTGTAGGAAGCTTGGAGGTCAAATCAACATGTTGGTCCATTGTCATGTTCCTCAACATGTTCCTGATTGTTTGATGTTTTTTCCATGTGGTGGGGTGCATTTTCCTGCAGGGGTAGACCAGTGACATTTTGGAATTTCCATTTCCATGAGGGAGTGCGCTTGTTCTGGGACAATGTTTATTTGGGTGTCTAAGTCTCATCAACATGGATGTTAAAATCCAAGGTTTTCCATCAGAACAGCACATAGTAGCAATATGATCAATGTTATTCACTTCACCTATCAGTGGTCATAATGTTGTGGCTGATCGGTGTTGATTTTGGTTTTATGTGGCTAAAATATGTTTGTCGCCGACCCCATCCACAGCAGTTTATTGCTCAGCTTCTGTGTTTGTCCTCCTGTCTGCTTTTTCCAAACTGGGGTGAAGCCATCTACTCCAAGTAACATACTGATGATAGATAAATACCTCATGCAACTCTACTTCAAAGATGCTCAAGTGTACTTTTAAAGCCAGGAATATTCACGTTTTGCTTGATTAATAATCAAAAATTCGTAAATTATTTTAGCTTTATGTTCGTATGTTTTTAAAGACCCCAAACCAGAGTCTAGGGGCAGATGAGTGAAGTAGTTACAGTCACTCACTTGACAGGTCAGGGTCTTAAACCTGCTTGATCCCGACACAGCGCACACAGCTACATGTGATCTTTTTAATCCGATACCTTACAACACTCGGCCATATGGCTCAGTGGTCACTGCTGTCTTACCTGGAGGAGGTTGGCAGGCAGCTTCTCGTGTCTGTAGCCGTCGTAGAAGGACAGAGCGGTGGTGAAGCAGGGCATGGGGATGCCGTGCTGGACTCCAGTGCTCACTGCTCTGCGCCACGACGCCTGAAGCAAGAGAGGAACCTCAGTAACAGCTTCATAAAGTTTAATCTAATTTGGTGTGAATGTGGTCTCGAATAAAAGGTCATCGGAAAGCTGCACAGTTTGTAGTAAACGAGCAAACTTCTGCTGATTCAGTTGAAGAGGCTCCTATAGAGTTTTATTCTGGGGCTGCAGGTCTCATATCTGTGGGACTGTATGTCTAATACCTGCTGAATTTAAGCCACATGCTGTATATAAATAGGTGCAAGTGTGAAGTGTAAAGTGCAGAGAAAATGAACGTGTCGCTGCTTTTCAACCACACCTGCTTGATAACTGGTGGATCATGATGCTGTGTTCTGTCTCTACATGTTTGGGTTCACTCAAGTCTGACAGTTTGGATTAGAGTTAAATAATAGTCTGTGTCCTTTCCTCAACTATACAACGTAAAGAGACGTCCCCGGACTTCAATCTAAAGACTACCTGCCAGAAACAGCGTCTCAGATTACCTACGATTAAGCAAACAACTGTTGCTTCACTCCTTTTGTTTCCCACAATGAGGAAATAGCTTGTTTTGTGTCTTTGCCAACGTGTCTATTGCAGGTTGGTGTTTGGCCACTACCTCCTTCCTCATACCTGACACTCTTGCACAGCGTCACTGAAGAAATTGTCCAGCAGCAAGTTCTGCAGCTCGCCATCCCTGTCAAAGGCCTCTTTGATTTTACCCAGGAACACGCTGTTGAGGAGAGGAGGCAGAGAGCAGCGTTAGCAAATCGGGTGTTGTGTTTGATTAAGGTTATGCAACATCTCAGCCAGATTACAGAAAGCAAACCAGTGTCACAATCATAATTTCCTCATTCCTCTCTCGATCTGATCTCATACGAAGGGTCATATTTTTTTCCCCATGTAGATTTTCCACTCCAGTATTACAACACAAGGCAGTGACAAGAAGGATTTAATTACCGGTACCTCCTTTAGGGCACTGTGTTAAAGTTTTTCCTCCAGACTCGAGGAAGACATCGCTTCACCTAAAGCTGTCCTGCAACTAACATTAACAAAAACTTCTCCATTTTATTCATCTTGCTTTCTCAGGATGTTACACCGTCTCACCGCATTTTTCAACATCAGGGTTAAAGAACTTTGCACAAGGCGGCAGTGAGGCAAACTTGCGATATGAGGACACATGAGGTTACCTCCGGATGATGCAGCCTCCTCTCCACATCAGTGCGATCGCGCCGTAGTTGAGCGTCCAGCCGAACTCTTTGGCCGCCTGCCGCAGCAGCATGAAGCCCTGAGCGTAGGAGATGATCTTGGAGGCGTAGAGGGCCTGGAGAAAGAAAATTAATCAACTTATATACCAAAATAATGCTTTAACTTGAAAAACATGTAGGTGACAGTACAATAAAAAAGGTCATTTATATTTAGAAATGATCAGAAG
Organism: Dascyllus trimaculatus; assembly: GCA_024666655.1. Taxonomy (NCBI): domain Eukaryota; kingdom Metazoa; phylum Chordata; class Actinopteri; family Pomacentridae; genus Dascyllus; species Dascyllus trimaculatus. The sequence continues at coordinate 25,796,263 of CM045452.1, forward strand.
CTGCCAAAAGTTAGTTTTGAGAGTGTTAATCACCTCTGCACCACTAAATACTTTGGAATAAATAAAGTTTATGTCTGAATGTTAGAGCTTTTTTATTAAATGTGTTTGCAAGTTGTTTGTATTTATACTTACAAGAACAGTCTGATGAAAGTCAAATAAACTAAAAATACATTTACCACCAGAAAACTAAACAGACTGGTGGTCAAAGCAGGGATCGTCATGAGTGAATGGGTCTATTTCACATATGGATGGCAGTATGCACAAGTGGGTTAATGCACTAATTTTTGCTGCCTCTTCCCTGTTTTTAGTGCATATGGCACTTCTACTGCATCTTCATGTCAGGCCCACAAACTCTTAACACACCATGCTAAACTACAGGCATTCTAAACCTGACAGATTCAATGGTAACACAAAAATCCATTTTACGCCATCATTACAAAACAGCAAAATGTGGGTAAGCCTACTTGTGCATACTGCCATCCACATAGTACATAAATTAAGTTATTATTAAAGCCTGTGATGTGATCGAATGCAACAAGCTGTCGAGGGAAAATCCTCCGGTGAACAAACGTAGTTACTCGGTAAAGTCTGAAGGTTGTAAAATTAAACTGATGCCTTGTTTTCCTGATGGTGACTTTTTAAATCGCATGTCCAGAATTGTTGGGCTGCGTTTGTATTTACGGCTTCTTCACACTAATACTTTTGTATTTTAAAATGAAATAATGCCTGAAACACCCACGTGCTGGTTTAAAAACATTCTACAGAGGAGAAGAACAGAAATAGTGAAACGTGGACCAGCGACGAGGTGGAACTGTTTGTCGTCTTTGGGGAACAAAAAGATAATGCGGTGGGGCGTGACGGATCAGCAAAGCAGGCGTTGCAGCTAATAAGAGCGAACATGGGTAGCTGTGTCATCATTTTCAAAAATCTCAGTTTCTGACCATCCAGACTAAAACACAATCACGGAGTTCTCAAGCTTTAACAGGGTCAGCAGAATTTATAGACGTCTCTTGTCTTGAGGGTCTTGCAATGCCGGAGTATCGTAGCAAAACAAAGTGTGTGGATGCAGTGTGAAAACTTAACTGTGAGCTCTTAGGTTATCATTTATTTATATGTTAAACATCTGTTTGTTCATTAATGCTTGACTGTTGCTTGTTAGCGGAGTAACTTCCAACAGCATGTTTGTGTGAGAGCTAGCAAGTGGGAGGCCTGAAGTCTATATAAGAGGAGATGTTTACATCCTCAAAAGGCTTTTTGACTTAGGAAGGTTGGACTTAACAACTGGCTACAGGGTTAATACTGTCCAATAAAAGGGAATCCCTGACTGTCTGTTCACTATAAAAGCTGTTACATTTGTGCTTCCCCCTTGAGAATCTGAATAAACTGTTATTCTCCATATTGTATACAACAACTCAGCAAAGTGTTCTGTAGGTTTAATAATTACAGCAATTTTCCACAACAGCAGCCAAACAAATATTCACTGTAATTTACTCCCTCAACGTTTCTCTCACAAGATGTTTGTGCTTTTAAACTGCCCTACATATGTAGTATATACATGTGTGTTCTACCTTTCTAATGTCCTCCAGGAAGGCAGCCTTGTCGCCGCTGAATTTGACCCCCAGTGGGCCTGAGAGGCTGCGGCTGGCCTCCACTCGCTCATCCTTCAGAGAGGACAGGCATCTGGCAAAGACAGCCTCCCCTGGGAGAGAGAAAGCAAAGGGCAGGAGGAAGCAGAGCGACAGAGTTAGCTCGCTGCACACATCACATTTGAGCGTCACACAAAGCAGAGAGCCAGACAGAAATCTAAACAGAGGTGATTCAGCTTTACTGTAATCACAAAAACACAACAGAGGATTTTTACCAACGCCAGCAACAGCATGCTGCCATTAAGACAATATCCAAGGATCAGCATGACTCAGCAGGTGTGTCAACTCTATATCAGACAAACAAATTCAGGGCTTACAACTGGGCAGATTAAAAGTGATCATTGGGCTCCCACTGTATCGAGAGGTGAGGACAAAAACCTGCCGGGTCAGCATGACTTGCTAAAATCTGCACTGCTAGGTGATGCAATGGATTGAGAGGAACTGTACAGTGAACTGTCCTCGCCAGGCATGTTTTCCCCACTGGATCCATTGTGCTGCTCCACGCTGACTGGCTCACAATGAAGCCCTTTGTGCTGCACCCATCTCTGTCACAAGAGGATCTACCGCACCGACAGCGACTGAGCAAACTATTTCAAATGGATCTTAACAACATGTACAGACTACCTCCTTTAAACCTGTCACAGAGTTAAGCCTGGATGTGTCTTTAACTTCAACAAAGCAACCAAAAACTACTCTGCTTATCAGATATAACGTGTGTGAATATTAATCATCCTCCTTGTCCATGGTTGTTTATGAAACGGTCAGAGCAAAGGCCAAAGCCAAATCCCCCTTATGTCACCTGAGACGAGCTGGCTATTAGAAAAGCCTTCAATCTTCTTACAGACAGACACATATTGATCACGTACTCCAGAAGAGGCTCAACGACCACGCTGCCTCTCAACCAGCTGACAAAACTAAACATTAGCCCGACAAATCTGACCTCGCTGCCCTTTAATGTACTGACACGATGTTGAAATCTCAACAGGTGTGATGTAACGGCTTTTTGCCAAGGTATCATCTCATTTACTGAAAGCGGCCGGCTCTGGAGTAAGAAAGAAGGAAATAAGATACTTCCTTGTACAGGACAGACGTCTTTTCTTTCTCTTACCAATCAAAGTGACAGGTGTGCCGTACTCCAGGGCTGAAATGGCCGTCCACTTTCCTGTTCCCTTCTGTCCGGCGCTGTCTCGGATCTTGGGCAGCAGATGTGTTCCATCAGAGTCCTTGTATTTGAGGATGTTGGCTGTGATCTCAATCAGGAAGGAGTCCAGCTCTGTCTTGTTCCACTTGTCGAAAGCCTGAGTGGTCAAATGGCAAGATGGTGAAGACAGTTGGCCGTGTCGTTTTCTTTTTTTAATTTTAATCTGATTGTATAGAAAAATACCAGCTTACCTGTGCCATCTCATCGTGGTCCATCCCCAGAACATCCTTCATCAGGTGATAGGCCTCACAGATCAGCTGCATGTCTCCGTACTCAATGCCATTATGGACCATTTTCACAAAATGACCCGCGCCCTCATCTCCAACCTGCCCAGAGAACGCACAGCATTTGTCAGGCGGCATTACATGATATTAGCTGCTAAATAATTTGTAGTAAGGATCCACTGCACTCACCCAGTCGCAGCAAGGTTCTCCAGTTCCCACCTTGGCAGCGATGCTCTGGAAGATGTCTTTTATGTGTGGCCTCAAAAACAAACACAACCAAGTGGTTACATTCATTAACTTGCACAATGAAGTGGAGTTTTGCAGCTTTTACATGTCCTAAGTCTCACATGTGTCCAAAATTATCAGACGTAACACTTAGTGTTAACTCACCAGGCCTCTTTGTGTCCACCAGGCATGAGTGAGGGTCCATAACGTGCACCTTCCTCTCCACCACTGACTCCACTCCCAACAAACAGCAAGCCCTTCTCTTTGAGACTCCTACACCGCCGCTAGATGACAAAAACAGCTATGAGGATCTGCTCTGTTAGGAATGAAGATTTTCTGCTTAACTGTGATTCTTCTTCACTTACAGTTGTGTCTCTGTATTCAGAGTTGCCGCCATCGATGATGATGTCTCCGGCCTCGAGGAGGGGAACCTGAGAAGAAAAACAAACACAGCACAAGGCCAATGACTCCAAGTAGGAAGCACACAGTTTCCCACAATTGATCTGAACACCGATCAGCGTAAACTACCCACCAGTTTGTCGATAAAGTCATCGACAGCCTGTCCGGCCTTGACCAGCAGGATGATCCTCCTGGGCTTCTTCAGCTTGGACACCATGTCCTCCAGGGACTCGGCTCCGATCACCTTGGACCCTTTAGCCTCTTTCTGCAGGAAGTCGTGCACCTTGGACACGGTCCGGTTGTAGGCGCAGACCTGTGGGAGGGATGCTGTCATGAGTGAGTGCAATCAAAACGAGTTCTGCCAGGAGTGGTGGAATTAAAACACAGAGGTTATCGTCTTACCACAAAGCCATGGTCGTTCATGTTCATGATGAGGTTCTGGCCCATGACAGCCAGACCGATGAGGGCGATGTCTGCTCTGTGAAAACAACAGTAATCAGATTTACTGTAATGAGCATCCTGAATGAATAATAATAACAAGAATGACTGCTACATCCTCCTATTTTGAACCCATATGTTTAGTGTTTTTTTTAATAGCAAATGAAACTACACTTTAAAGCTCCCTGTCATTTCCCAGAATCCATAGCGACCACTCCGTTAGTCACCCCGTCCAGTTTTCACTCTAAAAGTACTTTCTACTAAACACTAAAGCTGCTCGGTTGAATAACAAGACCACAGCTCCGTTTACTCTCCTCGTTAAAGAAGATTACTGTCAGCAAAAGACAAAACTCTGCGACGGTTTAACCCCAACTATCAGCCCCAAGCTTTTCACTTCCCCGGCTGTTTAAATAAGTAAAAACTCGTTAGAGAACTTACTCAGCCATTGTGCTCTGCGGGTGAAGTAACTGTAAAGGTAATACGGTCCAAAATGACAGTGGAGCTCACACGCCAGTCCTTCCCTTTCAGATTTCCTCCTCACTCGTTTTTCACTTCCTCGTTCTCATCTAAACTTGACGGAGAGGCTTACGTACGCCCACGTACGGCTTCCACCAATCACAGGCCGTCCAACGCACTGGAGAGACAACAGTAGAGATTTTTGATTGGTCCACAATCCTGAGCAGAGGTATCAGCTCTCCTGTTGGCTATTCCAGCCGTCACTCATCAGACGTCAGCGCACACCCACACAGAAGACATGGCGCATGTGGGAGGACGCACTTTAAGTACTTTAAACACTTTAAGTAACGAAATACAGCTGCTTTATACTTGTACTATTTTATATTTTGATTAGTAATATTATTTTTAACTGTATTACACCAACGTTTTTGGCTTACACATTGTAGAAGTAAAAAAAACTCAGGTGCACAAGTAAAATAATAGAAAATAACTATCTAATAAAAATAAAGCAATTTACATAGATAAAATATGTTTTCTAGCCTTAATTTTATATGAGATCATGTGTATTTTTGGCTTCTTGATGTTTAATGAAGTAATTCACATGTGTTAAAAAAGTCAACTGACCTAAATTATGCTAATATAATAATTTAGAATGATATATATTGTGAGATAGTACACATAGTTGGAACCCAAAGTCATGTTTTGTATCTTGAACTGCTGCAGTGATTTTATTTTAATTAGAAATTATCTTAAATGGTTTCAGATTTAGCCCACGGACAGACAGCGGTGTCAAATGCAATATCAAAATTTTGGGAACATCACAAAAGGTGTCCCACATGGTTCAACCCTGGGGCCTCTGTTGTTCATTCTTTATATACAAAATCATCTGCTCTGTATCTGGGTGCAATTTACATCTCTATGCTGATGACACCGTTTTGTACTGTAGTGCAGATACTGTATATAATATTGCTTTACACTGCTTTTCGTAGTCAGAAATTGCAGTTAATAAGCATAAACTAATTATTTTCCAGAGTCAAACAACTTGATTATGACAGTCTCTATGATGAGTGGTACAAATACTGACTTAATTACAAGAAGGAATCATGGTTCCCACTGCATTGTTAAAAATTGCTTATTGTGGTGACGTTTTTGTTAGTGTTGGACTGTATTGACATTTTGTACGCATCAGATGTGACTATTAAGCCCGTGAACATTGTTATCAGATTTATTACTGGTGATAATTACCATACTAATAGGTTGGGTTGCTCTGCTGCTTTGTCATTACTGATAGATGGTGGGTTTTATTAATTTATAAAGCCCTTACTCATTGTTTTACTTCCTTGCATAACTTCACTGACATCTCATGTACTCTTAAAAAACACACTCAAATGATTGCATTATGCTGTAGGTGCTGCCTGTTTTTACAAACCTTGGAAAATCCAGTTTTACTCACCTGCAACCTGGAATAACCTGCAGAACAATGTTAAGCTTTTTTTTTTTTTTTACTTTCAGCTGCTCTTGTTTTAGCTAGTTCATTTTTTAAAATTGTTAAATGCTCAAATTAATGTTTTTTATTATTTTACTAACTGTGCCTTTTAACATTTTATTGTTATGGGGAAAAACTTGACTAAATCACCCAAATGTATATAAAGTAGGTAGAACAGGGAAATGCTACACACACAGTGAATCAGCAGTATTGTTAATCAAATTGCGTCATAACATACAATAGCACATCATTCACATGGATCATTTCTGTGCAGAACAAGTACTTTTGAAAATGCTGACATGCCTTTCACTGATGCTTTTAGAAAGAAGAACACTAAAAAACAAAACAACCAACCAAACAAAAAACAGTTATGCTCTGGGAGTTAGGGTGACAAAAAAACAAACAAAAAATATTAAATAATATTGGAAAATGGCCAGTTTTCCATAATTAAATTACATTTTTAGCCTTAATCTATTATGAGATCAGGGTATTTCAATGTTTAATGAGGTTTATTTACATGTGTATAAAATCAGCTGTGTAATATACAATAATTACAATCTATAATGATACATCACAAAAGCTTGATATTATAAACTGATAAAAACTAATTCATTTCACATTTCTCATTCTCATTTTTAAAAATAAATCTGTGTAAAATTACAGAACCAAATGAATTGCATCTATTTTTAGAAATATATTTGCAGTTTAATCTATTGAATAAAAACCATATATTTGTAATATCAAGAAAAATTTGTAAATGTGTTTTGACTGTCTTGTATGTCAAAATAAGATATTTAAAAAAAATGTAAATGCTATGATCATTCATAGTTGCAGGTCAGACATGTAAGTCTACTTTTGTAATTTTATTGATAGTTTGTATATTCAAAAACTACAGGAAAAAATATGTAAAATAAAAAGGAACACTTTGTAAAGTTCTTCACACTGACTCTTCATTTGTGGAGTATTTTTTTTAACATTGTAGTACCGGTACTTTTATTTACTAAAAGGATCTGAGGGCTGCTTGTTACATCTCTGAAATTTAAAGTACTAACCTAAACGTCTTGACCAGGTATGGCTTTACAAAAAATACAGGTTATATAAACCGATCAGCCACAACATTCTGACCACTGACAGGTGAAGTGAATAACATTGATCATATTGCTACTATGTGCTGTTCTGATGGAAAACCTTGGATTTTAACATCTGTGTTGATGAGACTTAGACACCCAAATAAACATTGTCCCACAACAAACACACTCCCTCATGCTAATAGAAATCCTAAATGACACTGGCCTACCAAAATGCACCCCACCACATGAAAAAACATCAAACAATTAGGAACATGTTGAGGAACATGACAATGACCCAACATGTTGATCTGACCTCCAAACTTCCTACACCCCATTCTGATCAAGCATCAACAGAATGCAGTGGAACAAGTTTGATTGACAGAGGCCCCACTGCACAAGCCAGAGTACCCAAAGGATCCAGTGCCTGTGTCCTGGTTCCAGACCTCATAGGACACCCTGAGAGGCCCTCTTGTCCATGTCCAATGGTTCAGAGCATTTCTGACCAGGGAGACCAACACAATATTAGGCAGGTGGTCATGATTGTTATGCCTGGTTGGTTACTGGTTACTGGTTGGTGTATGAGTTAATATGGACTATTATGGGTTATTATGGGTTTACTAAGCAAAGTATACAAGTAAAAATGTGAACACTTCTTTGACAGCAAGCACAATATCAGAGGGTACGAGGAGGCTTTATGGTTGGTCCTGTTCTGCTGGCTGATCTTGATGTTCCAGATCAAACTGTAGTAGTTTTGCACTGAAATGTTGAACACTCCTTTGTTTATTTGTGTTAGTCATTAAAATGAGAGAAGTTAATCTTTGCTCTATGCACGCCTTGCATGACTACGCTTGTTTCAGCCTTATAAGCATTACGCAGCACTTTAAGTAAAAAAAAACACAACGTCAAACAGTCGGTCTTTTCTAGTACTGCTCTTTAAATTCAAAGTCTTCTTTTCAGGCTGTGTGGGATTTCACGCCGTTAACCGACCGTGTCTAATTTCTTCTTCTAATTACTGGAAATCTGTGGCAGATCACAAGAAAAGTGACTCTCAGCTAAAAGCAGTTTAATGTCAGAACGTCTTATCATGAGACGCAGGAAGGAGGAGAGACTCTCGGGTTCAAGAATGCAGATTAAAAAAATACTGCAGGAAGTTAAAAAGGTCCGTTTAAACTGTTTAATTTCCCATAAAGTGCAACTGCCTGATGACTGATTCGGAGGTTTGACGGTAGAGAACAAGTAACTTAAAAGAAAATCAACACAATGGAAGCTCACGGAACAATAAATAAGGTATTGTTTTTATCTCATTCATAGCATCTAATCTATATTTTCTATTCGGCCTGAGCACAAAGGGGAGAACAAACAGGCGTCACTTCTTCTGCTAATGCACAGTTTGCACTTTTTATTGTTGCCTCATTCACTAAACAGTTCAATGGTGCAAGATTACCATACACAGAATTAGGATATCTGCATGACACATCTATGCTATACAGCGAATGGATTATAATTATTACAAATACAGTAAACATATTTACATTTTAGTTCAAGCTCCATACAACACAGATATTTACAAAATAAGTATGAAAATGAAACCAGTATGACAAATAATGTACAGTGTTAATGTCATGGTGTTTTTGTTTTTTCTCGTGGTGAACAAATCCGAAAAGGGGGAACGTAGTTAACTGATATTAATTGTCAGAGGGGGAGATGGAAAATATCACGGCTAGTTAAAAGGCATCAACGGAAAAAAAAAAAAAAACAATAATAAAGTGTTGAGGTGAAGAAAGACACAAACAATAGTATACTGTCATTTTAGATGTCACTAGCTACTTTGTGTTGTATTCCCTGATATTAGAAAAAATAAAATGACTTAGAAACCACCTTGTTGTCTGAACGTGATAGAATTCTGACGGCTGGTTTGGATGAGTAGTGAGTAAATATATCGCTCGAACCACTTTCCGATAAAGAGGAAGCACTGATGTAACCCACCTCCCGTTAGAAAGGTGCAGCGGGTTACATCTTAGGTCTCTTTTTTCCTTTTTTAAAATTTAAATGATGACAAATACGGAAGAAGAAAAAAAAACACACACATCTTTAGTCGTCGTACATTCGACTCTCTCCCGGACTGGAAGAGGCTGCCACGCCATCATTTGGTTCATTATGAGCAGAACAACTAAACCGCACAGACTTTATTTGATCAGTTAGTTGAACCTTTTTATTAATATGTGCAAAGAGCTGCAAACTAATATGTACATTGCAAACAATAAATACACAATCCAAAATAATATACCTCTGCAAATTAGTCACTGAAGTGAAAGCGTTTGCTCTGACGGCCGCTCGTATCGGTGTGTATTCTTGAGGTTGGTGTGAGGTATGTTGCACTTTGAGCCTTGGTCAGTGCATAGATTTCTTTGTCGTTTTTATTTCAAGTGTGGCAGACGAAACATTTCACCCAGAAAATGGCGGCCGAGCAGGTTTTTGTTTCTCCGACCAGCAGGTTGGTTGACCTGTGGCAGAGACGTCCTGCAATTTTCACTTCTGAGGTGAAAGTTTTCTGTCTTTCCATTGAAGATATGTCACCAATAGTTACACTAATACTTGTAAACGGCAACCGGGTGCCTCTGTTTCTCCATTAAACCCTAATTTCCCTTTCATATGACACAGGAGGCATACTGCTGGTTGGCAGGCCAGAGTTTCTTTAATGCCCATCTGCACTTTTTTACCACACGTCTCCACTGTTTGCAGAACCAGAGGCACCGCAAAGCTGCCAAGTCTTGCAAACGCAGCACAGAGCAAACACTTTCAAGAACAACATCAGAAATAAAACCTTTGAATATGTCGTCCCTTTAATATCGCTTCTCTCTTTTTTTCTTTCTGGTAAACCTTTTTGCGACACAGCTGTCATCCAGTGTAGCCCTGATATGTGCTCTTGTCTTTGTTCCTGATGCTTGGAAATAAACCCGGTCTCGACATATGCCTTTTAGTCTTTTTGCTATAGATATGTGTTAATGTGCAAAATAAGGTTAAACACCAATACAAGATGTCGGTTACAAATTAAGAAATAAATGCCCTCTGTTACATTTCGTATAAAACTTCACTGAGGAATGATTAAAAGAATAAGAGAGAGAGAAAAATGTTAATTTAAAAAAAAAAAGTCAACACAATGAGAGTTACATGAGTCTCAATTCAAGAACACAAATAGAAAAATGAACAACCTGCGGTGCTGCACTTCACTTTAGAGGCTTCTACCCGACGCTGGTGTGACAGCGACGGGAGTCATGGGACTGAATCTGTATCTGTCCTGCAGGCGATTTGCTAGGAGCTTCCTCAGCTAACTGCTGACGCCAAGGCTAAAACACTTCTTCCTCTTTCTTGCTTCTTCATCGTGTTTTGTCTTCGGTTTTTTTTTAACAAGTGCGTGAAGGTTAAACGAAACATTGGCGCGGCTCTCTGGAGGTCTCAGCGTGTTAGTTGTAAGCTGGAGGAGCTAAGAGGAATGTCTTAAATGAGCTACCACACTGATCCCAGAACAGACTGTATGTACAAATGGAATTCTCTCTTTAGAGCGCTGTCAATCTTCCTCCTCCCAATTCTGTAATCTCCTTGAAACCCTGTTTTTTTTTTCTTTTAAATTCTCCAGATGACAAAGCAAAACGACAGCGACGAATATCTACTCCTGCAGGAACAATCCGCAGAGATGTGAAATGATCTTCTTACACTTTTTGCTCGTTTTAGCGTGAATTTTTCGATGTTGACACAAATGCATGAGTGCTTACTCACTGACTAACTGACTGACACTGGCACTATTGGGAGGGGTTTTGGAGTTATGTACACAGACTGAGGAGTGGGATCTAAATATCACAAAGAAATCCAGTCCTGCCCTCCTGTCTCGCTGACAAATTTAGAGTTTTTGTTTAGGAGACGTTTCGGGGGAGGGAGTCTGCTTTAGGAAGAGGCAGCGGCCTGATGCAGATCTCATGATGAGAAGAAAAAACTCCCTATAAATTTATTAGCAGCAATAGTTCATGTAGCAGAGCATAAACTAATACATCACTTGGAGATATTTGTACTTTTTCCCTTCATGATTTCAACACTAGGTTATCTGATTTGCTTCAATTTTTCCCAGTGATTAAAGTTGGTCTTCTCCTGAGGACTGCTGCAGATAACATGCCAGCATATTAAAAAAAAAAAAAACAACAACCCAAAAATGAGTCGTTTCGGGAGACAAATAACACTGATATAGACTTTTTTTTTTTTTTTTAAACAGATGATTGGCAAACTGAAAATTAGTGGCCAGAAAGAACAGCTTCTGAAGAGTCGTGCACACACAAGTAGACTACTACAACATGCTACTAGTTAGGAAGTTTGGGAATGACAACAAAGCGGGACGAAAATTAGACCCAAACATCGTCATAAAAAACAAAAACACAAAAAGCTGAAGGGGGGAGGAAATAGAGAGGAGGAGAGCTAAGTTGGCAGAGGGTGACTGGAGGGGAAGGGGGAGGCAAATTTCTCTGGAACTGAAACTTTTAGTCGCATGAAAGGAGACTTAAGCCACAAGTCTACTTACAAGAGAAAACCGTCAAGAATCACAATGATTAATAAGTGTTAACACTTGGTATGTTCAAAGGCTTTTCAGAGAGAATGGAAGCCGTGGTTTCCTGTGTGCCACTCGACTCACTCAGTTCTTCATCAGGCCACTGCGCCTCCTCGCCAGCTTAGATCTGTGGAGACAAAAGGATTTTAGATCAGGATGAGCTGAAAATGTCACTGCTGCAAGTTAAAGAGTCCATATTACTGATACACAGGTTCATAAGTGTGTTGTTGTGGTCTACTATAATGTGTTTACATCCTTTAATGTTAAAAACTAAGATGGACCGATATGGTAAGGTTTTTTGTGTTGATGACTATCATTGGTGCTCAAGAAGGGCTGATAACCATTATTTCAAAGTGACACACATTAAATGCTATATATTATCAGTATGTGACAGCAGAGAACCGGTGATTCATGCCAAGGCTTCTTCATCATTAAGGACTGCTTAAACTGAATATTAACAGTAGAAATAGGAAGTAGAAATAATTAAGACGTCAGAGAATCACATGATGCTTAATGCTCTTCTCTGTTTACTGTGAGATCGACTGATTGAGATTGAACAGTTTGTTTCCTGCAGCTACGTCTGATGTTCGTCTGTGTTTTATGAATCTTTTATTGTTCTATCACCGTTTTTGGCCAGTGAGGCCCGTATCTCTTTCTAATTGTTTTTTCAGACTGATATGGAGAAATCTGTTTCTGCCTCATAATTTAGCCGCTAGCCATTAGCGTAGCCTTAGCCACCATGAAAGAAGCCAGGATATTACGGTACTTCAGATAGTGTTAGCCACAGCTTAAATGGCACACCAAAAATCTTAGTGATAGTCTTAGTATAAGACCATCTGCAAAAAAGGCTCCAGCTTTACCACCTCTTTACACCACCACAAGAAGTATTGGGGCCTTTTCTGTGCAACAGCGAAACTGGGCATGTGTGGGTCATAAACACATTGAGTAATGTGTTTATTACAACTTTAGCAGCATCTGTTATCAAACCTTTGACACACAGCTTCGCTAATTTACTGAAGCTGCTCCACTCTGTAAATGCCCTGTCCCTGTCTGTGAACAGTTGCTTTCAGTGTTGACTGGCTGTCACTTGTGACATGTAACCAATCAGATAGAGCTGTGGGCGGGACATCTCTTAGACCACAGTGTGACTACAGACAGAGAGAGTCAGCTGCATCAGAGCCAAAGTAGCACATTTTATTTATTTTATCAATAATCACAAAATAAAAATAACGTTATCGATAATTGGAGAAAAGCTAAATATTGCCCCAGATAAGACCCCCCTCCCACTCCGCTCTGATTGGTCAGCTGGCCCGTTGACAGTGAGGTAACATTGGTTACATGGCGTAACACCAGGTCTATGAGAATCAGCAGAGAGACGAAGCAGAGAAGAAATATTGGTGGACGGTGAGGCAGCCGTTCATTCATTAATTGAGCGCTGAACTAGCTGCTCAGCAGGCGTTATGCAAATGTGTTAAGCAACGGAAGAAAGGCCTGGACTTCAAATGAGGTGTTTCAGGCAGGTAAGGAGCTGTGATTTCTGTGGGAGAGAATTACTCCCTTTGGTGTGGACCTGGCTGTTGTAACTTTGAATGAAACAGCTTCATATTCCATTAAAGGAAGGGAAAACAAAGGAGCATAATGTGAGCTTGTTAAATGCTGTGTGACTGAAGTGGCTGCGTGTACCTTATCGTTCCAGCTAGCAAAGGATTAAAGGCGTACAGCCAGTCGTTCATGTCTTTCTCATTGTTGGCCTGCAGGAGGATTCCTCGGTGTTTTGTGCACACAGCAAACGTGTTGGGAGTCTGAAAAGAGAACGTCAAATGTTTGTCACATAAAGTCAGATGAAGCAAACACACAAGCTTTAAAAGGAAAAGTTTTTTAAAATTAGTTGCTGTTACTTTTTTACATTTTTGTGAGAGACCTGCAGAATAAATCACTATGCACTTATAATACATGAGCTGTACATCTTGAGGATGTGCTGATAAACCTGAAGCAGTGTTTTTTTCCCCCGTCAACTTGAAACCCCACCTTGAGCATGGCCTGCTGGTCTTCGCTGTATTCCACCTGCGCTGTAGAGAGGTTGAGGACGCCTCGCTCCACTGGGTCCTTGTCACTGTTGTAGATGAAGACGTAGGGCCGGCGAACAACCACAAAGTGCTTCACCCACGAATTCGAGCGAGGCTCCATGAAGCTCAGGAAACCCTTCTTAGACACAACAGATCTGAAGAAATCAAAAAAAGACATCAGTTATGAGGGCGCTTGGTTTTCTGAGGAAGAATCTGATCGATTTAATTTGTTTCCAGTTGAAATCATCCAAGATCAGCAAGTCAAATCAATTTACATTGTTTCTGCTTGAACTGGAAAACAAGGTTACTTAAGTGGGTTTGGACAGAAGATATATCTCATATTGACAATGTTTTTATTTCACTGTAGCACACGGGTCAAACATGCCAACAGGCTAACATGGCTTTACTCACCCTGGCCTCATTTCTTCAATATCAGGCACCAAGTTGAGGAACTCGTTCTTTCCAGCCCGTGCAAGGTAGGACGTCTCCAGAGTGGGAACCATTGGGAAGTTTTCATAGTCTGAGCAGGAGGGACTGGAGGCACGAGAGCTGTTCTCTGGGGTCCTTAGAAAGAAAGCAGGCCAAGTTACCATCATGGCAGCGACTAATGACAATAATCTCAACGTTTATATGGTGGATTCATAGAGAAATGTTTTACTTCTGGTCTAAGGAGCCACAGCGGGAGTCGGACAGAGAGGGGCAGGTGGAGGAGGGGGTTAGAGTGGCACTGCTGAAGCTGGTCACTGAAGTGTCACGTCCGATCGGTGAGATGTCAGAAAGCTGGAGGCAGATGTAAAAGGTAAATATAGCAACTTACTACCGAGTCATTACACTTCAGGTCAGCAATAAACCATCCAAATAAAATGTGAACAAAGTGAGGTGTGTGGCATTTCTCACCTTGCAGTCACTGATACTGTTGACCACCTGGTTGTATTCACTGTTGAAGGTGTGTGTCAGGAGGCGCAGGCACTACAACACAACAAAAATGAGACTGATCAGTTCACAGCAGAGAAGGAGAGGCAGCTGTTCACAGAAGACTTTCACTGTAAATATTCCCCAGCGTTGAAGTTCTTCTCACCTTAGTAGCCAGCTCCTTCTCACGATCCACTAGGCTCTCAATGTCAGCGGAGTCGTAGCCGCTGCTCTCGCTGGGCGTGATGGCGCTTTCAAAGGTGGTGCTGGAGATCTGTGAGGAGATGGAGGTGGAGGTGGACAGAGTGCCCGAGCTCATGCTGGGCGACAGCGACTCGCTCAGGGACTTGGCGGTCGGAGCTGTTCCGACTGGAGCCGCCTCTCCAAGCTTCTCCCTCAGCAGGAGGAGGTGACGGGTCTTCTCCACCTGGATGAATGACAGGGGAGGAGCAGGTGCAAGTTAAGTTTCTACTCCGAGAAGAAACTTGGGAGAAGGAATAGTGGGTATTTAACTTGAAAGGGTTTTTTGGTTTGAGGTATAAGGCCATTAGAAAGAGCAGGAAAAACTAAGTATATAAAGGTTTATAAGGTCAGAAGGAGAATTTTATTTTTTTTCAACTTGCAATATGATTCTGAAGGTCCCACCTCATGCAGCTGCTCCATTTTCTCCAGCTCCCATTGGTGCTCCAGGATTAGGCTGTCTCCTCTGGGCCTCCACCCGGCCAGGTTCTCCTCTCCTCGCACGTAAGCCACTGATGTGTCCAGGATCTTCCTCCTCCTCCTCTGCATCCCTGCTCAGGACAAAAGCCTTCATTAGGTTGAAGTTCTCAGAGGAATCATGATAAACCTTGTCTTCAAACATTTCTTTAAATTAATTTTCAGTCTGCTCACCTGGGCTGCCGGTGTCAGACATCTTGCACAAGCTCAGCTCGTAGATGCCGGTGACTCGGTTGCTGTAACGAAGCAGAGGAGGTTCTGTTAATGTGGCAGAAATATTGTTTATTTGTGAGGGAATGATCCAGCAATAGAAATGGCAACAATACCAGTCAGGAGTTTTGGAGTATCCACTTCCAAAGAGGTTCCTGAGAGAACGTGGAGGGGAGATCTTGGCGTCTCGGGAGTAGAAGACCATGCAGATGTCTTTGGTAATGATAGCAGGCTGGATGCAGTGGTCCAGCTGTGAAGAGGAGACACATGAAGTATGTTAGGAGCGCTGAAATCCACAGATGTTAACCAACAGAGCACCACTAAAAACAGCTACAACACAGCGGAGCAGCAACAAACCTCCAGATATGCAGACAAGGTCATGTAGATCTTCTCGCCATAAGGAGTGACTCTGTTTAGCAGGAGAGAGTTGTGCAGGGAGCTGTCCCACACTGCCTCGAAGCGATAGAAAGTCCTGAAGGGGAAAACCGAAGGAAGACACGGAGACATTAACTTTTACAGTGCAATCTTCTATGAAGTACTACTTAGTGCTTCTGTGTGGATACAGCAGGGTGTAATTATGTGGAAGAACTTGTGAATAACCTTACAGTGGCTCGCATTTTTTACTGGTCATGATGACGTGAGCACAACCCTGACAGATTAGGCAGTGAACAGTGTGCAGTGACCCTCACACTTATCTCTAGTCAGAACAAGATGTGAGGAAACACATGTGGTGAGACCTTGACAATAAACACAATAGGAGCCACGGAGTGTAAGGAGTCAACTGGCACACACCAGGATGGCGATAAACAGAACATGAAGCTTGTATGTTCAATATGTCATATTTAAGCTATAATACAGACCATGCACCTTACAGCATTAAGGCTTTCATAACAGATTTTCAAACCAGCAGGAATACGTGTTGACGTTTTCTGCTTTGTGAGGCTCTGTACAAAGTTGCACTGCTCCCGTTCTTGGCAGCAGGGGGCGCGCTTACCCACAAACTGAGAGCCAGAACTGCTCTGCTGGTGCCTCAGTGGCCTCGAGTGTTATTGAGTTAAGACTCACACAGTGAAAAACAACTGAGAGGAAAGCATTCATTTGGAAATGTTTGGGTGCCACAGAAGATCAACACGCTACTGTGGAAGCAGCACAAAATCACAAAACAGTACAAAGAATACTAAAGAAGGGATTGCATTTGCATTTAAGATCGCCTTTACTTGTCCATTATGAATTTGGAATTAGATTTTCTTTAAGCAAAAAATTGGAAATAAAGGCAGATCTTATGCAACATGCTAGCCGTGGAGAACTTATTTCTATGAATCTATTGGACTAAAGAGAAGCATAAAAGTCTTTCAGTGAAGGAGCCTTATGTTCTCTGATCACTAGTACCTATCAATATCCTTATCAATAGAAAGCCTGAGCACAATCAAGAGTCCAGCAGCAGCAGGAGGAAAGAGAGTGCACAGAAAAAAAGAGAGAAGCACAAAGAGTCAGGCAACGAAGGCAATGGAGCAAATAAACAGGAAAATTAACAGCAGTGAAAACGGAAACTGTCATGCAATGATTCTGATGTGACTTCAGCAAATATAAAGACAGAGACAAATGCACAGATGTTCCCTGATACTGAACAACACACAACTACTTATAAAAAAAACAAACTAACTATAAAACACGACAGTAAGTTAATCATGACAAAATAATGATTGCTTTATTTAAAAAAAAAAAAGTGTTTTGTGACAGGTTTGGAATGGACACCTTCAATGCTGTGTCTGGTGTGTTCAGATTTATTACAGACAATTTACCTTTAAGGCAGACAGCACCAAACCAATTCAGTGTGGGCATTTTATCTACCTGTTGGTGTTGTGGGATGACTTGATGTTCTTGGCAGAAATGATGTTAAGAGACAGGACAGCATCCGCTGCACTATCGTCCACTTCAGCCTTGTTCCTGATACGACCTGGTAGAATACAGACAAGCACGAAACATCAGTATGATTATAAAGACCAGAATAAATGACAAATATAGGAAATCAATTAGCAGAGCAGTTTAACAACCAGTTTGTCCATTAACAGCCATATTATCACAGGATCGAGCACAAAGACATGAATCCTCACTCACGAGCCTCTCTGGTTAAAACTGTCATTAGCTAAATGTGGAAAATGCGAAATGTAATTATTTGGTCCATCAGCCATGGCTAAGGCATAAACTGCTTCAAGTAAAAGGCAGCCTGAAGCAAAGCAGGCACATCTCTCCAGATTGGAACTATTACTGAGAACACTGTGTGGTGTTCTTAAAGGTGTTGTGTAGCTCTCTTGTCCTCTAGTACTAAACAGAAGGGTTTTTGTGTTTCTGGTTCCTATTTGCTGTTGCGAGGCAGCATCATTACTCCCTGGGGGAAGACAACTCACCTACAACCAGCTCGCGAACGTCCTTCCAGTGGAGCTCACTACCCTTCTCATGGATGAGAGTCACTGTGATCCTCCGCTGGATCCCCTGCAGCAAACATGACAGGAGCTTAGGATGACAGTAAACACCGCTAGAACAAAATTAAGCCTGTAATTGTTTCTTACTGAGAGGAAATATCATTTACTTGTGTAAACTTGTTTTTTTTTTTTTAAATAACATATTACATTCTGTTTATTCTGGCAGGTTAACTGGAAATAAGGTCTCGTCTGAATTTGTGTACAATGCAAACTGGCTTTACAAAATTAGTGGCTAACGCATGAGTAGTAAGAAAGTTGTGGATCAGTACCTGGTGCAGCAGGTAGGTGCCATGACAGGGCAGTCCTCCACTGTGATCCACGACAGCTGGGATGTACCTGTGGATAAAAGGAGGTCACAATGGTCATTTAAAACATTACAACTCACTTTAAGAGTATTATGAGTAAATAAGAAACTGTTGCAGACATTAAAGCTGAAACATTTCTGATTCAAAGTCAAATCCTTTTGTTTACATGTTGGCAGGTAAAGACCTCAATTCTGCCCCCATTTTCTATTTAGGTTTTTACCATATGCATGGCCACGGCTGGTAGCAAGTAGATACTAAAAGACAGATTAACAGTATTTAATGAAATATGTCTGTTAGTGGTACACAGAGGTTCTGCCCACACCCTCACACCCTAGGATTCTGATAGCTTCTGATTTGCTTGTGTATGTGAATATCAAATACACAGGTAAACACTTACTCTCCAGTGGGCTCCAGCTCGCTGATCTCAAACCAGACCAGCAGGTCGTACTTGCTGACACACTGACCCAGGTTGGACTTGGTGATGGTGTTGAGCTTGGTGGCTGGAACTGACACATAAGTACATCGGCTTAGTAGGGTCAATTTAGAATATTCCTGATTTTTCAAAGATGAATGACAGTAAGGGACAGATATTAACTGCACCGTTCAGATTACTAATTGGAGGACAGATATGTGACGCAAACACTCTGCTGACGCTGGATACTGAGTCAGTAACCCCCACACGTATGACATTTTTAGGGAAAATCACAGAAAACAGAAGCTGGAAGAGGCGCAGTACATTCAAAACCAAATGTTAAATGAGCTGTGAGGGGCTAAATCACAGATTACACCACCACTGACAGCACCCTGCTGTCAGACACATCAGGATTATGTTCCTGTTGAAACAGGCTAATCTCTGAGGCACACAGTTACATTCATTTGTGTACAATATGGCTGAAAGGAATATTATTTCACATGAAAACTGCTGTAATTAGAATGCTAAAGGCTTCGGCCTCTGGGGTCTGATCTAAGCTGTGAATGCCTAGTCAGTGATCCTCTATGGTTATGATAAATACTCATTTTATGTTTTGGCTTGAGATTTAGCAAATGCAGCAGATTTACCTGAAGATGTCACCTCAGGCCAGTTTCTAAGCGACAGAGGAGGGTTGGATTGAGCTGACAAGACCTAAATGCGCTGCAGCGAGGCGCAGCACACATCACCACTGCAGAGCTTTGTTGTGCTACTACCTGCAGTCACAGAGCACCACAACAGCAAAGCACAGCGCTAGTCTAATTACTACAACACAGATGCATCTGATGCCTAGCTACCACAGAGTCCGCTGTACCAACCGTGGTGCCTGGGCACAATTAGCACGGGGTCATTGGGCACTGCGAGGAATGGGAAGTGAGAGAGCTGGTCAGCCTCGTCCTCCAGACTGGCCACAGCGGAGGAGGCGAGGGCGTTGGCGTGCTCAGACAGTGTATCTAGCACTTTGCCGTTGACATAGCCGCTCATGAGGTAGCGGACCAACTCTATCTTTCGGGTATGGTCTGCGTGTGCAACATATGATATTGCACGGATGGTGAGACAGATTGGAGGGGAAGTGTGAATAAAGAGATGTGGAAGAGGGAGGAGAGAGTTGGGTAAGAGGATTATAAATTGTATGATTAAATAAGAGAAAAAAAAAAAATCCAAAGGAAGCGAGGAGTGAAAGAAAAAGTGGAAGGACATATGAGGCATGCTTGCGTAACATTAATGAACACAAAATATGCTGAAATGATGGTGACAGGTGACGAACATATTGCTGTTACAGTAGGAATGTAATGGCATTAAAAACCTTACCTGGTTTAGACAGAGGCATGGGAATAGGGTAATATTTCCTTGATGGTGTTGGAGGACTGTTGAGACAAATTAAAAGAGCATATTTTAGCCTACATGATCTGGAAAGATCTGGTCTATAGAAGAACCACTTTATAAACATCACCAACCTGATCAGGTCCTGGCCAAGAAGATGCAGTGGATGCTGCTGGTAGTGGCCAAATACTTCAAACACGATGGGTTTGCTCTTGATGTACTCAATAAAGGACTCTGTGACCTCCACTGAAATCTGCTCAAACATTAAAAAATGAATTGTCAGACTCGGTTAATCTGGAGTTATCAAAGTACAGCTTGTGTGTGTGCACTCACATTCTGGACGTGGTAAAAGCCCAGAGGAGCTCCCTTGCCAGCGTTCTTCAGAGGCTCAGTGGAAAAAGCCTCATCGTGACGATGCAGGAAACTAAAGGAACACACATGCATGTCAGGGTGTTATATCTATTTTTTAAAACAAGATAACTTTAAAAAATGTCATGAATGTCAAGGTTTCGGTTATTATTATTAAGGCAATTCAAAGATAAAGTTCCATCAATCGTCCTATTGATTTTGATTTGATTAGTGAATGAAATAACTTTTAAACCTATGGTCACAAACCTTCAGGGGTGGAATATAACTTAGTACATTTACTCAAGTATTGCACTTAAATACAACTTTAATGTCCTTTACTATAGTATTTCCATGTAATGCTACTTTCTGCTTCACTTGTGTTGGTGTGTGAAGCTATGACTGATTGTAATGGATGGGTTTCTCTTTTAAGCACCTTACAAGACGAGTATACACAATTTCATTATATAGTGTGTATAATGACGATAAAGGCAATCTTGAATCTTGAACTATATTTTGAAGGCAAATATTGTACTGTATTCCAATATATTTACTTTAAAGCTTTAGTTACCTGTTATTTTGCATTTTCAGCTTATTAATATAAAGTACAAACTGCCAAATACATGATTAATAAGCTAGTAGTATATAAAACAATTAAAATTAGCCCCAGCTGCAACAATAAAGTGACATATACAATAATAAATCAATGATCATAATCAAATAATATAATATATACGGTTTGGTATAATTAGTACTGTTACGTAGGTACTTTGAGTATATTTTGATGCCAATACATTTGTACTTTTAGTTAGGTGTATTTCTTGTTTTAATAATGCCAGTGTTATATGTTAAGTTTTACTTTAAGCATATGTAAATACTGATAAATTCTCAATAGCACTTTTTTATCTAACACTCAGATAAAAGACTCAACTAAACTGTAAAGCTTTTATATTAAGATTTGACAGAGACTCTGCTACTAGTGTGGACTCACTTGAATTGGCAGAAGATGTCGGCGTACTCAGGTGGAACTCCGCTGGCCTGGAGCACAGTAACACGGAAGGTAAAGATGCTGCCCACCTCCAGCTGGCCTGCCAGCCCGTCGCCATGACTCAGCTTGGTGTCTGCGATGTTTCCCAGCTTGAGGTCTGAAGACAAAGCCACAGAGGAAGGTTAGCGGGACTTATGCTGTGATTTACTAAAAAATGATCCACAACTGCGCCTGTGATTGTGCTTCGCGATCTGCATCTGAATTCTAAGCTCTGCACAACACAATCAGACTGGTTTCTGCACATTTTCGAGCTTAAAGTGATTTGTAGAGCGGATTCTGCTGTTCTCTCATCAAATAGCCTTTGTGGACATTCCTTTACGGAGCAGAGAAAACTGCAATTTCCATGACAAAACACTTTAAGTCCTCCTTCGCATTCAACAGGACCATCTGCCAAGAGTGTTTCCCCCTGGGGATGAGAGGTCGAAATTTACGAGTGGCGAGGTGAAGGTCTGGCAGCCGTACCCATGTCATTGATTCTGTTGAGCTCCTCTGAGGGTGTGATGACCTCTGAACTCTGGCCCTGGCCCTCCACAATGCGAAGCTCTTCCAGGGACAAGCCGGAGCGGGTCATAACCGTGGAAGGGAAGTCGTTCTGATTGGAGGGAAAAGAGATGCAAGAGGACATGGGAGGCAGCATTAACATATAGTTGTTTTAGTATGAAGTATTATTAGTAGAATGTGTTTCTTCATTGTATATTATCAGTTGATTGAGGTTAAAAACTATATTTGCCTGTCCTTACCTGTTTAATATGAGTAGAGAAATAATATAAGACAGCATAATACTCAAACTAAACACAACATCCTCTGCTGACTTGATGTTTTAACCCAAATATTACACACCCACCGTTTCACACACAGAAAAAGTGTGCTTCTGAGATCTAAACTCCTTTCATCTGATTCAGGGCTTACCTTTTTGAAGTATTCATCATCAAAGGAAATCTTGGCGGTTCCTGACTGTCTAACTCCTGACCCGTAGTCTGGAGCCTCCTCGTCAGCTACAGAAAGACAAACCATCTTATCGGGATGTATCACAGACGCAGCTGACTTAAACCGTCGAGGCACATCAAAAGGAGAGAAATCTAAGGGAATCTTTTCTTTGCCAACAGATCAGGGGCTTGAAGAGCCCTTCAACATGTTGTCATACTGCTATCAAAACAGAACCACACATTCATCAGATTATTTGGTCTGAGTAAAATACAGTAATGAAACAGCATCAAGATAATGAAACGCCTTATGGCACACATACACGGGCACTCGTATATTATCAGTGGCGATGTTTTCATCTGCTCCAATCGTATCTCTCATTAAAAAATCTCATTAATTACTCACCAGCTATAGCCTGGACCCCCACGCGCAGGAAACCACGCACCTCGCCCTTCTCTGTCACTATGGCAACACGGTGAACCAGCGGTACAGGGTACAGCAGGTTGCTCAGGTACACGAAAGCTCTGAGAGTAAACAGACGGGGAAAGATATGAAAACCTGATTGTGGCGCAGTGTGGAGCAACCACTGCAGTCTTTAGAGCCAGAAAACAGTCGATACATGGTGGCATATGTTTTTTTGGTTACATAACTGACATCTCTTACATTTAATTAAGCCTACTGAAAGCAGATTAGATATCCTCTTAATGAAAACAATATCTGAGTAGTGACTTAGAGACAGTTTTATGCTTTCTCTACACATTGATAAATATGCCTTTTCGGTGATTTGAACATTTCAACATGTGCACAAACATCTCCAGTGTTTAGCAGATAGAACTACAATAACATACAGTCAAATATTAGTGACAACTGTGTGAAGGGATGGACAACAACATTAAAAAAACAAAGTGAACATAAAATCAAACATGCTTCAGGGCGTTGAAATCAGCAGCAGCCTAAACCTTGTGTTTTATTTTTAAACTGAGTGACAGGGTGATGACAGATCGCCCAGGATGCAGCTGTAAAAGCTGTAAAATAGTGTTTTATTGTGTGGTGTTACGGCGACGGTAGTCTCTCACTTAGACACTCACTGACATTTTGTTTTGTGGGACATGATTTGCTTCTCTGCACCCCTGGTGACCTACTCCTTTTCTGTCACTCCCCCACTCTATCCCCTCCATCCCAGCGCTGGGAGAATCAAGGCCAAGACAGAGGAGAGATATCAATCTACAAAACCACTGAAGTCACACTGACGCAGGTCGCTGAGCTACAGCTTTGCAGAGTCTGGCTTGGCTTGAAGCCTGCAGCGATCTGCCGTCTCATTCTGATATTGGCACACATTGTTTATTATTCAGTTATTATGTTTACAGCGCTGAGGCTACAGCCTTCGTACAACATGTGCTGTGATTTCAAAGGTGCTGGAGCATATTATTTCATCGTGACAATGACTTAGGACAAAATAAAAAGACCATCAACTGCTAAGGAGTTAATATAACTACAATACATTTCATGAACAATGTTAAAACAAAGATATAAAAATAAAATAAACACAATGCAATAAATAAAAACAAATAAAAAAATTCAACCGAGGTTTAAGGGATAAAAAAAACAAACATAAAATGACAAACATTTAATTAGATTTGAAACTGCAAATACATGTATTTCACACACAGAGAGGAGTTAATACAGTGAGCGCTGTGATGGGTGGCGGGGGATGAGACATCACGCTGGGAGGAGGTGGAAAGAAAAAGATGATGGCTTTTCAATTTTTGGGGGACTCGGTCTAAATTAAAAGTTGGAGATAAAAAGCTGCCCTGTGAGCACAGAAGTATGACTAATCATATTAAATTCAAAAGGGGTCCATTTTATCTGTCACTGCTTTTAATACAAGATCTGACTCTTTCACAAAGGAGGACTTTACTAATTATTAGTAAGTGGCATGCTTACAGTATTTACAGACATTTCTAAGCTTCTGAGTAGCCAGCTGTTAGGATGATATATAAAATGACTGTGTACTGTGTCTGATATATTGCTGCTTTTACATCACTGCTGCACTGTTTTTTGAGTGCAAAGTCAGTCAAAAATCTCCTAAAAATGTCACAAGAGGTGGTTTCTCACCTACAATCATTCATCTTTATTATTTTTCCCTATTTGTTTCACTTTTCTCTACATCTGCATGCATAAACTTAAATAAACCAAGCCAGCATCAGCTCCAAACTCCTGTCCTAGCCTGCATGTGGAGGATGAGCACAAGCCACTGCCAGTCACCAACCTTCCCACCAGGATGAACCACGGGGAGCGGTCGTAGAAGGGGTCCTGGCCGTCGCTGAAGATGTCCGAGCCCTCCTCGGTGCCGGCGTCCGAGCTGGTGTCGTCCACAAACGCCTCATCGTCGATCAAGTCGGACATCTCGCTCTGGCGTTCATCCGCGAGCTCTGTGATCTCAGAGTCGGTGGTGGAGAACGTGGGCGAAGGCGTGCGGTCGGCCAGGTGTTCATTAACGCAACCGTGGAAGATGGGGGAGCTGAGAGGGTTGGTAGTTTGGGAGCAGCGGCAAGAACCAAGAAAAAAGGTAACAGTGGAGTGATAGCAGAGTTAAAACAGGCCACAGCAGCTCAGTAAGTATGGCAACCTTCACTTTAAAATTATTTGTTGTGGTCACAATCAGTCAACTAACAGTAGCTGGACAGTAATCAGTAAAGATGGGACGTGCTTGCTTTTTTCCAGCAGTAGTTATAAACCTTTATTCGCTACACTAAATCAATTGGAGGAGCTATTTCAAATGCAGCTGTGGGATTCATTTCATAAAGAGCAGGTATTAAGCTAATAGGTGCCAGAGCAGTTTATAGAAATGTGACCATTTTAAACCAAAATGAAACGACACTTTAAAGGATTAACATACAAATCTTCTCATGTATGCTGGGTGAAAGAGGATAGAATACAAAATGCCACAAATTTCCACATTATCCAAATCCACTGTGTTGGTGACAAGTTTTTGTGTGAATTACAGGCAACATCAACATGAGAACGGCAACATACACAACAAAGGATAAAAAAAAAAAAGATAATTTACACAACTCATGTGATGTCAAATGAAATGCAAAAAAAATACAAGGGGATATTGATATGATTTTAAAATAAATGCACCAAAGAAAATCACAAATGACAAAAAAATGCACTGAAATGTTTACATGAGCAACAAAACATCCACAGAAATAATGATAAACAATGAACATGTGATATTCCTTATACATCCAGTGACAAGGGATGGAAGTGAAAAATGTAATGTAATGTCAAATATATCAAGCAGAACAACACAAAATGTTCAGACAGGCAATAACCAGTGTGACAAACTGAGGATATCTGACATAACTGTACAGCTATGTATGTATTTGTATTGGTTTTCTGTGTTGCATACCTTCCGACGAGTTTGAACCAATGGAAACGGTCATAGAAGGGGTCGTTTCCTGTCAGACCGCCTTCGCCATCCTCCTGGTGAGTGGAGGCCATTTCTCCAGCGCGGTCATACATCTCCCTCATCTGGTCCAGCCGCTGCCTGCAAATGACGACAGAGTGCGCTCAATATTAATGGAGGCAGGATGAGAATGTGCAGCTCCCTTAATAGCTGGAGGGAAGAGATGCTGCTAGATGTGGAGATACCAGACTCATAACTCTTTGTGTTTGGGTTGTGATATTTTTCTGGTGCTGAAGCTGTGAGAAATGACCTGACAAGATTGAGAAAACGGAAGTCTTTAAAATATTTGAGCAGATTACTGATTTTTAACACAGAATGTGGACAAACAGACGACTTGTTGCACTTGTATTGGTAAATATTTAAAGTCCCCTTCCAATCAAAAATAAGTTTTGGTGAAATTACTTTCTCTTACATGTTTGATCTTTACTGTGTAGAATGATGCATGTTTTTTTTTACTGGAAGCCTTTTTTCTTCAGCTTAAAGTGGAAAGCTTGTTTGAGCTCACCTACAGTCTAAGCTAAAGGTGTACAATGAATCTAGTAGTTAAAATTTTAAAATGCAAGCTATTTACATATCCACAGATTGTGGATTTATTTAATGAGGGAAGAGGAGAAGTTGTCCTTTTAAGAACTTCAAAACAGATGGTTGAACACTGTAATGGAAAATCCACATCAAATTGAAGTTATTATTTAAAGCAGATTATCTTTAAAATATGTCTTTAAACAGACACATATACACTGATCAACCATAACATTATGACCACCTGCCTAATATTATGTTGGTCCCCCTTATGTGCTCAAAAATGCTCTGAACCATTGGACACAGACAAGAGGACCTCTCAGGGTGTCCTATGGGGTCTGGATCCAGGACGTTGGCACTGGATCCTTTGGGTACTCTGGCTTGTGCAGTGGGGCCTCTCTCAATCAAACTTGTTCCACTGCATCCTGTTGATGCTTGATCACAATGGGGTGTAGGAAGTTTGGAGGTGAAATTAACGTG
Source organism: Dascyllus trimaculatus (assembly GCA_024666655.1). Classification (NCBI taxonomy): domain Eukaryota; kingdom Metazoa; phylum Chordata; class Actinopteri; family Pomacentridae; genus Dascyllus; species Dascyllus trimaculatus. The sequence goes on from CM045452.1 coordinate 25,823,275, forward strand.
TTGGGCCATTGTCATGTTCCTCAACATGTTCCTGATGGTTTGATGTTTTTTCCATGTGGTGGGGTGCATTTTCCTGCAGGGGTAGGCCAGTGACATTTGGGGTTTCCATTTGCATGAGGGAGTGTGTTTGTTGTGGGACAGTGTTTATTTGGGTGTCTAAGTCTCATCAACATGGATGTTAAAATCCAAGGTTTTCCATCAGAACAGCACATAGTACCAATATGATCAATGTTATTCACTTCACCTGTCAGTGGTCATAATGTTGTGGCTGATCGGTGTATATATTAACTAAAGCCACGACTAGTTTAAGCAGGTATGGTTTGGGCATTACTTGAGTTTTTCAAGGGACCAGTAGTGTGTAGCTCCATTCTTCAGGTCTTGAACCTCAACTGCCACCACGGTGCGAGGGAAAGGCCTGGGGTCACGTTCTTTTTCGGGCTCTGACGACAGGAGCTCAGGGGGCAGTGGAGAGTACAGCGTGTCTGTCAGCAAGACAAACTGGAACTGGACCTGAAGGAAAGGAAAAGTGGTTGGGAAAGGAAGAATTAGTAAAAGCAGCATAAGAACATCAATAAGGTAATGTTGTTATACTACGGTAACAAACTGCCCTCCATTTTGTGACCTTCTTCTTCCTCTGGGGGCAAAATGTTAAACCAATTAACAACTCTGGATATAAATTACAGACCGACAGAAGCCTCAAGAAAAAAAACAGTCCGAAAATGTCATGTGACAGACGACCCATCTCCAGTATCAATCATGTAGCGCCTAGAAGGTGACAAGAATATAAATCACGCTAGTCTCCCGATGGCGAAGGTAAACCTCAGAAGAGCTTTTGATTTGTAACAAATTCAATTCCTCTGTGTCAAAATGAATCACTGCTGTGCTCTGATTTAAAAAGGCTGGTGTGTGCATTATGTCAAACATACAGTCCACACCACATGTTAAGTATTCAATTTTTTCCTTAATTTTTTCAAGTCTCAGTTTAAATTTTAAAGGGTTTATGTAAATACAAAATAAACCATGAAGGGAAAGCAGATCTTTTAACACTTAGTATTCAAAGTTTAAGGGTTCATTGGTTACTGGACATGAGGTCAAAGAAAAATAGTCATATTTATTATGTGGAAAATCCTTTGCAGAAGATTCCTTGCAGTCAATGACTGCCTCAAGTCTCTGACCCATACACATCACCAGACGCTGTGAATCTCCCCTCGTGATGCTCTTTCCTGGCCTGCAGACATCATCATGTGGGTGTGGGTTTAAGAATCTGGTCAGCTGAATTAATGTATGTATTGTAAGGATATCATTTTACATCACAGTCAAACATCCAAGGACGTGATGGAATATTTCTGAGGGTGAGTCACTTCTTTGCGGCTGTCAGTAAACTGTGCACCCTAAAGAGAACGAAGGGAAGGGGCGACCAGACTCTAGTTTATGCAGAGTCTTGTTCGAAATGACTCAGGGAAGGAACATCTGAATAGCTTGAACAAAAATAGTCTTCATCATGCATTGTGCGTAGTCTTGTTTTAGCATCTTAAAACAACCGCATAGTGGAAGTCGCGTCATTATTGGAACCTTAAAACCTGCCAGTGGATTTGAAAGGCCATTGTGTTTTTCAAAATAAAATTGCCAAAATTACACGATTTTATCAGTCAGAAGTCATAAAAACAGAAAAAAACGTCAGGTTTCCATCTGATTTCTTCAGGGAATCATCAAAATAACTATATGTCATAAAATCCCTTTATTCTATATGTCTCAATTAAAAAAACTGCCAGAATAAACCTGTTAGACCTGTCAGTAAAGCAGGTTGGAATTCTTGTGCTTTTGCAAATGTTAAATTTAGATGACTGAAATATCATTTTACTCACTTTCTTCTTTAGCTCCACGCTAATCGCATTAGCCTCCTTTAGGTAGACGGCGTTCCCCCACAGCTGGTCACGGAGGGAGGTGAACTGATGGTACCTCCACTTCCTGAACGCCCACTGAGCCAGCTCAAACTCATGCTGAGTCCACGGCACTGTGGGGAGACAGAAGACGAGCTTAACACATAGCATACATTAAAATACATTCACTATATATAATACCCATAAAACCCAGGAGGACCATACCAGTGGTTTTGATTGTTAAAGGCCAAATGCAGATTAATTCTACTTAACATTCCTGCCTGATTATCTGCATAATTCACCAAATGGAATATTTTGTCACCTTTATTTTAAGTCTTGCAAGCGGTGACTATACCGAAAGCTGTTTCTTTGTGAGGTTTTCAGGGACATCCAATACGAGATTTTACAGACACAGTTGCAAAAGAAAATCAAGAGAGCAGTTTCTCGTATATCAATGCAGTTTGTGTGTACAAATGTTAAACCCTGTCACCAAATTTCAAAACAGCTGTCATCTACTTATTGTGGCAAACACAATACCATTTAGATGGTTGAGGTGAATATAAACTTATAATTAAGCTTAAGTTATTCGTAATGATCCAGGGTGGTGGATTAGCCATCTTTTATCTGTCCCAAATATGACAGAAACCAGGGCTGCTCATCAATAAAAATAAAATACAGCAGCTGTTTTAAAGCAACTGTGGCTAAAACACGAAAAACTCCAAGTATGGTCCTTCAGACATCGAGTTAAGTTTTATAAATCATTAGTAGTATGGTTTATTTAAAAGAAATCAGAGGATGTAAAATGTATTTACTAGTTTGATTTGATGTCTTCAATGGGTAATTAGTATGTGTCACTATTAATAAATCTTAATCAGAATGACGGTGATATTATATATATGAAAATACTATACGCACATCCAAGAAGTTTAGGCTCTGGACACAAAATGTGGAAGAAAACATACAGTTCATTTATATACACACTATACGGTACATTTGGGGCTCACACAGTTTTTACCATATAACAAAACTCTCCCAGACTGAAAATTTACAGTACACACCTTCTTCTTCCTCTTCCTCCTCGAGTTCTTCTTCATCAGGTGTTTCAGCTACCAGAGAGCGAGTCTCCACCTGTTTCTGAAGTTCCTGCAGTTTGCTCTCATAAACCTGGACACCAACACACAGGGGAGAGGACAGAGAACACGGACGAGTGTCCATCAGCCGCAACAGCAGGGGAGCTCAGCGCACTCTTAGAGGCACATTTCACATTTCATCCTCCAATACGCATCGTGGGTCATGTCAGGATCACTACGCAACCAGAATTTTATTTCTGAAAAACCTGAAGGCTTTGGGAAGTCGTCCGAACAAAAGATGATGCTGGCTGTGTAAACAGCACTATGCATAATTTATAATGAGATGTACAAAGGAATTATACAATGTTTTGCCTCAAACTGTCAATTCATAGACCTGCATTACTAGATATTAGTGCATTATTATATTTTGGATGTACTGTGCAAGCTATAAATTACTTTGCGAGAATAAAATATTTTACAGAATCAATAATTGCATATCTTGTGTTCACAATAAAAATCGGGCATAATTCAGAACTAAAAGGCATAAATAATTGAAACGCTCGGTTATAAACTAAAAATTGAGCCGATGCTGTGAATGAGAACCTTTAACTTCTTCTCTGTGCAACCAGAATAAACAGTTCTGGAAATAAAAGCTTATGAAACAATGAAAAACTATCTTTTGAGAGAAATGGCTGGAGTGGAAGAAGAGAGGCGCTGAGTCAACTGTAATCCAATGAGGGGCGCCATCATCATCAGAGCGGGACAGGCTGTGGTCCCGATGACCTCATCCTGTTTGTTCTCAGTCTTCTGGGAAGACAATGCAGCCTTTTAATTTGTCATTGACCTCCTCCCTGCTGAAAGACTGACAGCTTAATCCTCCCGATCAAAAGATTTCGAGTTTCACTGAAAGTATACTTGTGGGCTTGAGGCTGCTGTGAACGCATGTACAACATAAACACAGTATGCACCATGATGATCGACATGAAATGGAATTTAAAGAATTCTACATGGGGTATTTGAGAATATCTAAACTAACAAATGAGTTGAATGATGAAAAAAGTTAAATGAAAAGCGTAAAATTATGTTGGTGAAATGACACAACTTTCATTCCCATTCCAAGCTGCAAACCAGCCAAATAACCAGAATGTAGTATTAAATGATTACTGAAACATTAAATAACAAATAATAATGCTTTTTCCATCTTATAGTGCCAAATTCTGTAGATAATAGTCCAACTTAATGCAACTACTTACCTAACCATGATAACTGCTGTATTTTGCATACATGCAGGTATCTGACACCGACCCTATACTAGTTTACAGGCAATAATAAACAAACACACCCACTTATAAAGAATAACTGCACATGGAGCGCTTCATTTTATTTCAGTCATACTTTGAAAGTAAACCTCCAGCAACACATAGATGCGGTGTATTATTGTTTAAACCTGTGGACAATACTGTTCCAATGGGTACTGTATGTTTGCACAGAGTGCTTGATTAAGGAGCAACACAACTTGGTACACAGCCACAATGAGGCACTTGATATTTTGTAAAATCCAAACACTCAACAGACACTCAGAATTGAGACCTAGCATAGAGATATAAGAGTATTTCATAAGAACAGTACACTGTACATAGTTAATTTGACGTTGTATACTTTCCAGCTTACCTGGTCGCCACCAGCACCAGAGGATATGTTAAATAACATTCTTTAATGGAGCATTTAATAGGGCTGAAGAACTGTAAGCTACTGCATGCAAAGACAGTCGAAGACATGAGGCGCAGGTTGGCAGCATATGTCACATCATTTGGTTTTTGTTACAGCATAGTAAGGCAGAATATATACTGTCAAAACTTAGAGCATAAAATTGAAAATTATTTCATCATTCCTAAACCAGGGATAGCATTTTGATAGTCCCTTGCAACTGAGTGTCACCATATCTCTGAAATGATTTAAAGGCCATTTGACAGTGAATTCTAATAATCAATGGGTTCTTTTCAAGCTACAAGTGCAGCGAGGAAAAGACAGATTGACACGCAGACTTGCTGCTAATCCAAATAAGCATCAGCTAAAGCACAGAGGCGAAAACATTGACATGGACAACTGATTTCATAGATCACCACACTGACATGTCTATCATCCAGGATGCATGATTAAATGGTATTTGATGCGGCTAAAACAAGGCAGTCCTCAAAACCTCATTTGATATGGATATTTCTACTGAATAACATTATGCAAACATTTCAAGTCTTTGTCCTTCTTCCAACATTTTTTAAGGCCAGTCTTTGGGAACCATGACAACACTCGGTTGGGCATCCATTTGAAACACAGTGAACTCTGTGCTTACTCAGTGAACCACAAACCTAAAATGTAATTTTTAAGACTGGATGAAACAGAAATCAGAGCTCAGTTCATAATGTGTGGTTCATACAGGAGGAAAAGGGAAAAATATTATGAACAGTCTGGACAGTGAAACTTTGAAATGGACACGCCTTTCTTTAAGATCCATCTCCTTGCATTTCTACATAGTGGTTCTTCAGTTTATAGGATCTTCTCTGAACTCCAGGATTCAGAGAGAACATAATGTCAGTTAAAATATTTTTTGTAGGGGTTTTTAAAATACACATTTTTAGAATTCGAGTAACTTGCTTAACATTAAAATTAGTGTATTAACTAACTAATTAAACAGCTTATCCATGACTTGAGGAAGTGCAAAATACTGTAATATAAGTGGGTGGCAGTTACATATTGAAATTTATCAAGAAAAAAAGGAGTAAGAAAGAAAAACAAGATAAAGTTTGGGCATAAGCAATTAAGTAGTTTACTAGGAGGCTGAATAAATCAGTATGCTATTACTAAAAAGTTAGGTTTGGTTAGGTAAGTTATGAAGTTTTCCTTCATCTGAAACCCTACGCATGAGCATTGAATTAAAAGGAAGGGAGAGAAAATGCTGAATTGCAAATGCATAGCGGGATTAATAGAGTTTAGTGCATTAAAGGCACTTCTAGAATACCAGTTTCTTTAACGCTATTTCAGTCTCTGTTTAAAAGGCACGCAACTGACTCGTCAGTCATCAAGTTATTCCATAAGAAATTTCAAAATGGTCTTAAGATTCCAGATCTAGGCCAATGATGCTTTAAAACAGAAAATGTTTCATGAGGTACAACACAAAATGTCATATTGCAAAGATAACCGATTCTCCCATCCTAACATTCAGTTTCACGGTACGTAGAAATAAAATAAATATAGGGTATTCTCTGTTCCTAATTTTGACTACAACAACAAAAAACAGTCTTGATGAAAATTAGACACTCCAAAGTGTTCATACTATAGTGGCTAAAGACATTCATCATTAATCAATACTAAAATGGCAAAGATGTAAACTCAGAAATTCAACCATGAAAAGAATTTTGGCAAATCAAAGCATGATTCATGAATTGTCACAAATGCTGATAAATGAACAGAGTAGGCATGGCATGTCACTTAATAAAATAGTCCCCTTATCATATGTTGGCTTCATATCCTTATGACAGCTCTCCCAGTGCTAGCGATAACGATGCACACAATGCAGCAAAAACTGATGATGATGATGATGAAATGTCTTTTTTTATAATACATACAATACTTGGATCAACCAGTAACACACTGATCAAGTGCAAAAGTCACAGTCAGTTTTGTCAGAGCTGTTGTGATCTGTAATGCGTTTGCCTACTAAAAGTGTATCAAACTAGTTCCTCATTCCCCAAGTCACACTCAGACTGTTGTCTCTCTGCTGGCTTTTAGATTAGGGGCAGACATTTGCCTGCGCATTCGTGGAGGAGCCTGAAAGTTTATTGGATGGTTAGCGTGATCAGTGTGATGGTACTGCTGGTAGCCATTAAAGCTGCCGTCTGTGTACATCATGCTATTATAGTGGCAGGGCTGTTGTTGATGGTGAGGCTGGGGATGTGCTGGCTGGTTCTGATGGTGGCGGGGCTGGTAGAAAGACTGTGTGTGCCTCCTGTTGTTTTCAGACTGCTGCAGTGACTCCATGGAGCCAGAGGGCCGCTGGCGGTGATTAAAAGAGTTGCTGCGACCTCGTTCGTGGGGCTGCTGGTGCTGGTTGTTCCTATAGTTATGTCTCTGACCCTGGCTTAAACCTTGATCGAAGTCTTTGCTTCTGCGCTGAACTGATGGGCTTGGTAATGGAGGAGTGACGTGGACAACAGCAGCAGCCATCTTGTCTCTAGACTGTATTTCTTCTCCAGCCAGGCTCTCGCCCTCCTCCTCCTCTACAGCTTCTTTGGGCACCTTCAGCTCGATGACCTGCTCATCTGTAATTATGATATGAGTACCGGGGCTCCACGAGTTGCGGTGCTTGGGGTTACTTTTGAAAGGGAAGCGTAGCTTACGGTCTTCTGGGGGTATAAAGCGATGTGGTCCGGTATGCCGGCGGAGCTGCTTGGAGATCTCTTGCTGCTGAAGATTCTTGAGACGCATCTGCTCTTGACGCATCCAGCGCATGTGGCCTCGCTTCAGGGTTGAGTCATCTCCTGCACTTTGACCTGTTAGTGAATCTACATCCTCTGCATCAGGCTTTTCAGGCACAGGAGGTTTTCCTTCTCGAGGGCTTGGAGTTATGGCTGCACAAGTCGAAGCAGCTGAGCTGGGAGGCTTTTCTTGGCCCTCTGGGGTGATGAGTGGAAGGACCTTTTCCATTTTGACCATCTTGTTCCTGAGAGCACGAATCTCCTCGTCTTTCATGTTATTCTGTTTCTTCACCTCCTGCAGGATGTCCTCAAGTTTATCGATATGCACCTTTAGGTCATCCATAACAGCCCCTCCTGCTCGAGTGCCATTAGTTATGACATCCTCGATGCGCTCATCACCAACTCCGACAGTGTCCCAAACATCCCGAGCCACTGCCCTCCACGAGTCCCGCTCGTTGGGGTCCTTCTTGCTGTAGCTAGCACAGAGCTCCTTCATCTTTACAATAGCCAATGCCTCAATTTCCTGTCGCGTGTGGCGGAAATCATTGAGTGCTACTTCGTAACAGATTTCTTTGACTGCCTGGATCTTCAGGTCTGAGATGGTCACCCACTTGGAGTCCTTGGTGATGCGGCGCCGCTGAGGGATCTGGTACATTTTAACTGGCTCTCTTCTTTTCCCACTGCTGGGTAATCCACACTTTTTCACTATGGTTTGCAGCTTGCTGGGAGGTAGCTTTTCCCTCAGGGAAGTGATCAGTCTCCAGCTCTCCTCACAAGACCTCTTATCTGAGTCATCACCACTATCAGAGTCTCCATCCTTGAGAAAACAACACAGGACACAAACGAAATGGTTCCCAAAAAAAGGAGAAATTACAATGGGAAATCAGGGAGAAGATGAAAGGATGGTTTTAAAAAAAGAATGAATAAATGTATAAATATGCAACATGGGAACTTCAATCATGGGTCAAGTCAAAGTTAAATCAGAATATGATGGTCTGTCTTGAGCTTTGACAGAATTTCAATATTTAAAATTTAGGGATTTAGGATTTTGACCAAATTATTATCATTATTGCACTGTAAAAATACTATCTAAATATCTAGCATACATCATTACTATACAAGATGTATGGCAACATGCAGTATAATTTCCAGAATTACACTGAAATAAAGACAAAATAACAAACAAATGAACATACAACAAACAGTGGCTTCCATTGACTTTCTTGTCAGTTTTTCCTTTCTCTTAATTCTCCAGTGAAAATGATGATATGGATATGAATCGATGTTCGAGGCTTTTTACATCTCGGAAAGGGGAATATAATTTTCAAAAATATCGTTCCCATTGTTGCATATTGGTATTAAAAGTAAAGATAAAGCATGTCTATCATGATTAGAAAAGAAATATCAATAGATGATAGTTGCTGATTGGAGCACTTCTGTATTGTTTTGTTATATTCCTCTTCTTAATTGAAAGTTTTGTGATTTGAAAGCTGGATCCCAAACATGCTACAGTGGCATGCATGCAGATGGATTTTGGAGCTTTCCCCCTTTAGTCCAGAAGGTTTGAGTGGCTTTAGTACTAGCGGTGAGTTAGAAGACAGAGTGTTCTTGCAGTTGATCAGAAAGCCAGTAGAGAGAGAAGAGGCAGAAGTGAGGGTAAGTGTTAATCCACTACAAGAAAGTTGTTAGTCGGAAAAAAAATGCAGTTTCTCATTTTTCGTAGACAACGTACATTACAGATCACAACCAGCAGGTACAGATAATTTAGGTCTTGTGTGTGAGACGGTATCTATGGCTAGAATTGGACATGTTATGTCCCTGAGAGTCTGAAACCTGTGCCTGTAGTTCTGCACATAAAAACACAAGAGTCTGTAAGAGGTCTGTGATTCACTGATTCAACTGTGAGCAGTGATAACTCTGTTGTTGAGCCGTGCCCTCAGTGAGCTACAGAGATGCCAGGTAAGGCTAGCAAAGAGAGGTAGCCAAAGAAGTCAATGAGAAACCACATTGTCACTATCCGTCAAAAACTACAGCAGGAATTTTTGTTATCACAATGCATTGTACATATCAGCAACTGCATTGAAGAGATGAAACTCAGGACAAAACAGAGCAAGAAAACTAGAGTAGAAATCTAATCCAAGCAAATCAACAGCCACTTCAGAGTTGACCAGCTCAACAGCAAACACTGCAACTTAGTCCAGAACCAGCACTGAATGAGTTAAGAAAACATGCTACTAACATGAACCATGCAAAAGCAGCGTCACTTTATAAGAACGTGGGTATGTGTTTCAAAGCTGATACTGATTTAGTTTCAAAAGGAATTTTTATCTTGATATCAAACCAATTTTAGCTAATTTTAAGCTGCTGTTTTGCAAGATTCGGATCAACTATAGAAGACACAAGAAAAAAGGAAACAGGGATTTGGAAAGGGGAAAGCTTTACGATCTAATTCTCACTCAATCAAATCGCTATAGAAAAATCTGTTAAACTCAAGAAGAAGGCAAGTAAATGCTCATCTGTCTCAAACCAGAAAAACTTCCATGCAAGAAGAGCAGACATGCGCTAGGAGTAAAAGTGTGATTCACACACACACACATCTCAAAAGTGTCAGAGCTCTGAGAGAGAATTAGTACTAGTCAGATTTAAATGGACCAAGTGAAACTATCATCCAAAAAAACAAGCTTTCCAATTGTAATTGGCCAGAAGACACCATGCTTTAGCTTTGAATTCCACTTACAGATATCCTGAAGAACATAACACTCAAAAATCACACACAAAATATCACAAACTAGCTGGATCACTCAAGAAGCTTCTTCTAATTAACTTAGAAAAAGAAAAATCTAATTTTAACTTTACTCCTATAAAACCCACTCTCCGCTTGTTTGACTTTAACTTCTAAAATGATGACGACAGAAAACACACTGACTCCTTTAAAGTGGGTTCGATTAGATTTCAGCTTATCTGAACTCACCAGCCGCTGTTGCTCCAGAAGTTGATCTGCTTCTTCCTTCTCTTTTTTGTACAAGATTTCCATCTCAGTGAGTCTACAAAAATGAGTAAAATACATTGTGAAACACATCAGACAATTCATTAAATATTACAGAATCAATATTTAGAACCACAAAACTACTTAACGCTATCAGAAATTCATTCATATAAAACAAATTACACGAATTTCATACCTTTTCTCCATTTCCTGCTTCATGTCAATACCCTGTTTCTCCAGGAGCTCTCTCTGCGCAAACGTCCAATCCACCGGCTCCACAGGGGTTTCGGCAGATGGCGTCTTCTCCCTTTCAGCTCTGGCCTGCTCTGGGTGGTTGAACCGGAACACATGGTTCTTTCCCATAATGATGCGGTTGCCTAAGACGGGTTAGCGCACATGGGCGGCAGGAAAAAGCATGGGAAGCATCACATTAGCAAAAACTTTTCAATGCGGCAAGAATTGCGTAAATGTAAGAGTTCAAACTTATTATTTTACGCTGTCTACTAGAGACCTACTTACAGTTATTAGGAAATCAGTTACATCATCATAGATTACAGAGGTAATACAAATGTTTACGGTTTACTCACAAATTTGTATGCAGAAATGAGATATGTACCTGAACGAAGCTGGATTGAATCTTCAACACGCTTGCCATTGACGTAGGTTTCTGATCCCTCGCAGGGCACCAGCATAACAATGACTTCAGCAAAAACAAACAACAATGAGTCGCTCTGAAAAGCTCATCAATCATTGCATTTAAATACAAAAGGACAAATATCTCAATCACTATGTATGTAGTGGCTTAATGTTTCCATTAACAACAGAAAATTAATTTTGAGTCTATATTAATGCACCAATGTCCTCTATTTACAAAACTCCTGGGGTTGCTTACGCATTTATTTAGGGCCCATCAGTATCTGTGTTTAAATTAGACTAGGAAAATCATTTGCTGTCTTGCCATCAACTCTGTTTAATTTGAAAAAAAAAATCAATACATATCTATATACACACCAAACACAAGCAAACAAGCTCATAATACTGTATCTCACCATCTCCATTGGCATTTCTTTCGCTGCGGAAGATGCAGTGTTCTTCTTTGATATGAGCACCACTTAAAACAATGTCCTGTCTTCTCTCAGCATCGGCCTGACCCACCCTGAAACGATCATAGAGGCCATTTTGAGAGGCTGCACACTGCTCTCTCATTGTGTCGTCAGCCATTTCGGCAAAAAGTCAGTGAGAGTAAACGGAAGCTTTAAACTATTACTTGTGAGAAGGCCGCACTAAAGCACTGTAGGTGCCTTCATCTTTCATCAGTTATTGTCCCCCGAGGATGCAAATGTAACAAAATACTCAGGAGGAATAGTCTATAGAAAGGCCCAAAAGGACAAAGAGGGGAGGAAAGTAACTTTAGACTGCAAAGTTTTTTGTGATGTGGCAGATTTGAAGCCTTGACTCTCAAAATTCCTTTTGCTTTACATAAAAGGAGGAAAATGAAATACGGTAGGTTTTCAGAGGCCCTGCCAAGGAGAAATGCAAAACCTTTCACACCCTCTGCAGCATTTCAGTGTCATCATTCAGATGTTGGTTACCTTGTAATTCCGTCTTTGATGTAGTAAAGCAGACACTCTGACATGAGGGGATCCTCATTCAGGTTAACCAAGTGTGGAGTCTACACATGAACAAAGAAATGAACAGTTTACCACAAAAACATTTATGGGTTTCACTGCTATCATCAATATTCAGCAGTACACAAATTACACCAATACAAGGAATTCCAAAGTAGTAGGCATATTTTCACATCAAACATTGTTGCTTCCCTTTGATTTGTAAAATACAAGACACAAATGTAGACAGAAAAGGTCACATTCACTCCGTCCTGACACCTCTATCGTCTGATAAATGTCAAAACTACTACGAACGAACAGCTACTCCTCCAAACCACCAACCTTTTTGGGGGAAAACACCCCATTAAAGTCTGTATAGAGATCACAAGGCTTCTCAGTGAAATAAACCGTGGAGAGCAAGTGAGTGAAAGGAGAGAACAAAAATTAATGGAAGGCAAATGAATGTGAACAAAAGAAAAAACAGAACAATTAACAGAAGAAGAGGGGAGAGAGGTTAAAGCATGTCTAAAGACAGGATTAATTTCAGAGAGGAGAATTTTCTACAAACCAATGCTCAGACATTGACAGCTGGCACTGAACAGCCAGTGATTTAAAGTTAACAAACCTCTTTCTCTGCCACAGTCGTGACTTTGCTGACAAGCACATAGTACCATTTTATTGGTCTTTATGTTGCAAGCACACAGTTCTGCCTTTAATTGCTGGTGAAGTAAGGACAGTGAAAGGAATGTACCACTGCCTGTAATTTAATAAGCCTTGTGATAGCACTAAGAGATCTACTCAGCTTTGGTAAAAACTTTAATAATCTACTCAAAACAAAGTATGATATTCAGATATAACCTTCGTTTAAGTGATCTAACTTCATGGTAGCTTAAATACAAATTCACTTGTCAAATCTTAACACGGCTTCATCATGTTAAAGGTGATTTCATATCTCATAACATGGAGGGGAAAAGGGAACTATAGATGTTCCATACAGTGGAAAAAAACAGCAAACAGTCACCAAAATCACAAAAATATAAATAAACATACTTTTCACATTAACTTACTAATAACTTAAGTGTCAGCTATGGGGCTACTTCTAGTGCAGGAAAGGGCCTTTGTCTGCTTATTTAATTAAACAAACCTTCTTGGTGGCAAAACAGTCAAACTGCTCATCAAATGTCCTGTCATGGCTAAGCTGAGTATGCGAAGGAACCAAAAAAAAAAAGAGTAGAAAGACATAACAAATGATGATGTGAACAGTGAGGAAAAACCAGCGACAGAACAGGGAGGATTCTCATGGAAAAAGATAACATGGAAAACAGAAGTGAGGAAGTGACTGAGGAAGGGTGTGCAGCACCACCCATGGGAAATTTGACACGCTTGTCTGAAATAAGAGAAATGTTTGTGTCTCATTCTATCCCAGCCGGTTTGTCCTACCTTTTTAGGAGAGAATACACCCAAAGTGCCTCCATCTTCACGGATGGCTACACCCATCTCTGCAAGTAAAGCCTCCCTGTAAAGAAGACAAAACAGTAAACTGATTAAATACTGTTTATACTGAACTATGTTGTTAAACAGCATGTTACATGTATTCTTCTTCTTCGTCTTTCAAAGACTTTCTGCAACGGATATTAGAACTTTTTGCATTTATGTTCACCAAAAACCTTTGTGCTGATAAGCAGCAGAGGTTGACAACTGATGCTGGGCGACATTAGAGCAATTCATTTGTGGTGTGACAACAGGCAGAGAATGGCATCCGCGAAACTCAGTGGACAGACGGTAAAATGGTTGGTGTCTGCAGCCACAGATGAGTGGATAAAGGGGGATTGGGGACTTTGTGCATCAGAGTGTGACAACAAAGAAGAGGAGGGAAATGGACAGAATTGGTGCAGAGGAAATGAGACAGAAAGGTGAGAAAAGTGAGACAGGCAGCACAGAGGGGTGACAAGACAGAGACAACACTACAAGGGTTGTCTGCGGGCTGTGTTACAGTCTCTAAGAACCAGTGCTTAAGATTTACTGCGAGAGAGTGTTGAAAATCAATGTTATCTGGAACAGCCACACTGAAAGGCCGACAGAAAACATGGCTGTCATCATTTAAAAATGGGGATAACAGTGATATTTTCAGACAATCTCTCAAGAGAGACACTGATAGTGCATTTAGCTGCACACATGAAACGAGTTACAAATAGCTTGGATGGAAAAGAGAGTTGGAATAAGAAGGAAAATGCTTGACACGTCCATACAGCTGGTCAATCACAGTGTGAAGTGGGTGTGAACACTGGATCGTTGGTTCTGGAAAGTTACAGATAATGGATGATGTAGACATCAGGGAGATGTGGGAAGAGTTTTCTGCTGCTATCAGACCATCTAACATGCAGTTGAAACAGACCATAAATCCCATTTAAGACAGACAGGATATAATGAGGAAGGGGTAGATGCACACGTAGGACACGCAGCTGCCCCCTCAGGAGATATACATGGAAATGAGCAGACTTTGTCTGCAAGTACTGACCTTTCCATGCGGATTGCTTCAGTCTTTCGCAGTTTCTCTTCCCAAGTTTCATTGAGTTCTGCGATGATCTTTTCTGATTCCTGAACACAAACAGCAAAGTGTGAGAAAAACACAACTAGTGTAATGTAACTGGAACCATTAGCAGCGTACTGAAGGTAATATGTTTGGCTGAGTAATGACAGGCCTACCCAGTCTGGATTTTGTGAGATTTAGTTTGTCATACCAGTGACAAACCTATTTTCTTGGTCAAGTTGATATTTTTCCTTGAAAATAAACTTATGGGGTCAGAGCTCAAATCTCAATAAATAGGAACAGTAATGACATATTGCTATGTATTTATAATATTGAGCTCTAGTAAGAATAACATAACAATACAGCCAGTACACCCTCTTCATCAATTTAAAAGCAGTGAATATTTAGCCATGTATCATTCTGGATATAGATATATTCACTGACGTGTTCGTACGAATGTTTTTTAAAGCAGTGTATTGTAATTTTAGTTTAGTATGACAATTAATCTGCACAGATAACCTTCACTGTAATGTTTGCTTCTAGATCACCAAAATAGTTGTAACACATTTAGAATGTGAATACATTTTGCCTCACTATTATGGCTAAGAGCCCATAAGACTGAATCTATTTTGGTCCAGTTTCCTCCGTGTTTGCGTGGTGCTTGACGTCATTGGATGACGGACAGGCTGGGCACCATGGTTGCCATGGAAACTGCAGTTCCTCATGGCTGGTTGTTGCAGTCCTATGTGCTACCTTTTCGACAGCGTGAGGGAGCCTAGTGCGAGTGGGAGAGCTATAAAACTGAGAGGCCACATGAGGACTGATACGCAAAACAGGTTATATTAAAGGCTGTGTGTGGGCTTAAATTAAACAGAAGCCATCTTGACATGAAATGAATTTGGTAAACTAATTAAAAGTCAAGGAATCAACAATCTATTCAGATATGTCAGCATAACTTATGCAGTTTAAATCAGAAAATGTGACAATAACTGACATATTCTGACTATAACAACAAGAGTATGGGTATATTATTACTGCAATATCCAACAACATGCATCAAGAGAATTTCCTCAAGTCTACACACTGGTGGTAAACAAACATTTATCAGTGGAAGGTGAGAACAATATTTTAGATAGAGATTAAGAGGTGGAGAAGTAAATTAAATAATATATAATACATTATTAACTTCTTTTGAAACATGTTTTGGTCATTTAGGCATGTTTTAGTGGGGTCTAAGTATTTAGATTTAAAGACAAGCCTGTTGCCCCACTTGTCGCTACACAGATCACATTTACCTCTAACGAAAGCATGGCTGAATAGCAAAAGGAAAAAAAATTAAGAGCTCTGTCTTTTCACATCTCTAGGGTGTAAAAATATTAGAATTTGAAGTGGACAGAGTTTAGGTTTTGTTGACAGATAGCTGTGGGACTCGTCTTCTCTCTTAACTAGAGACATAAGTGTGATTTGGAGACTGCTTCATCCCACACGTTCTACTTTACCTTGAGTCTTTCAATGGCCTCCTCTCCTCCAGGTGTGGACATGATGCGCTCTTGGATGCTTGTGACTGACTGCAGGCCTCCCTGGCTGCTTAGTGAGCCAGAGGATGGAGAGGCTGTCAGGGAACCAATAGGGGCTGTGGAGAAATGGCCAGGGCGTTGGTTCTCTGAGGCTATCAAGTATCTATGCTTATTGTTCTGTATGTCTTTGAGGTCTGAGCCAGCAACAAGAGAAACAGAGAGAGAGAGAGAACACAGACAGAGGTGGGGTAGACCCAAGAAAGGATAGAGAGAATAAACCACATAAAATGGAGGAACGAAATATCAAACAAGAGGAAAGAGTAGAGAGAGAAAGAAAAAGATGGGGAAAGAGAAAGGACAAAGGGGGGGAGAGACCAATGTAAGACACACGTTGTACGTCAGAGGGTTAAGACAAACACCCAGCATGATGGTCAGCTACAGAGAGCAGCAGTTTTCACTCCAGGTAGTTTTCAACAGTTTGGCTACTCCTTCTCTTCCAGTAAAAAATGCTTTTGATTTCAGCCTTCATTCTGTTTAAAAGGTTTCAGATGGCTGGTTTAATGTAGGTCACAATTTAAGTGTAGCACAATTAACTCTGAGCTCTTCATTTCTATTGTGTACAAATTTCGAGGACTGAGGAGATGTGAACTTCGACCCAAACATGAATGACAACACACTGCGTGAAAACTGCAATCAGTGTATCATCTACAGGATGGGAGCGAGATGGAAACTGCAAGAACGTCCAGCAGAAGGACAGACGAGAGTCATTGACACATGCTGTAAAAGTTCAGCCCGCAGTTGAGTAGATCGATTCACTGCACACACGCACACACACGTGCACTCACGGAGCCACCATTACAAAGCCACAGCAGCCTCACTCAAAGGTCAGGCAGCTCATGTCAATATAATGGCATCAAGTGTCTCTAAGGTAACGCACACTGTGTTCTCTAAGACAAACGCTTTTTTTAATCCCCAAAACTGGTAGAGTGTCAACCTGCTCAATTAACTAGAAGATAATGCAGGAGCAAAATGTATACTTCTATCCTGCTGAGCATCTATTATTGGCCAGAAAACATGACAGTATTTTAACAGAATATTAGCACTTAAGAAAGGAGGGAAACGGTTAGGGATATTTGAGAATCTAGCAGAGGGGATACTGACAAACTAAATACTCAATACGAACTATTAAAGCACATAAAGTTAGTCAACTTTGTATACATACACCTCGGGTGCAGCTACTTAGAAATGTAAAAATTATGCACCTTTTCGTCTGTAGCTCTGAGCCTCAGCTTGAGAACTCAGATGTGGCATTCTAAAGCTTTGAGCAATTCCACCTGCAGTGGATGATTAGTGAAAGAAAACAATAAAAAACAGGAAGATCCACTGGCAAGAAAAGACGCTTAAGAAAGTGAGTCAAAGGAAGTGAGACATGGTTATAAAATGAAGGAATTGCTTCGGGGTGGGGAAGACTGGCACACTATTCTATTTAAATGCTATGTTTCTAAAAGGGGTATTACAAAAGTAACTTATGATACTGTTGGATCTGAGCCTGCAAATAGCTGCCTCAAGCCCATCATTCTACAAAAAGAAAAGACAAGCAAGCGCAGAGCATGCTAACCTAGTGGCATGCTAACCCTTGCCAGATCAGCACATCTACAGAAGCCTTGCATTTCAGAGTTTCTTTCTATTAAGCTTTTGCTATTTTAAGCAATTACATGCAAAGCTGCTAGCAGATTTAAAATACAGGTAATGGGGGTTGTAAGCAATGTTAGCTACTTCATTTGGGCAAGTCGTGATATGCAATGCATGACTACCACACATATACACACATTTGATTCCACTTCCTGGGCAATCATCCCCCATAGGATCAACTGAGGGGAAGCAGGAAAAGATGAGAAGGGTCAGAGGTCAGCACCAGCAGAATGAGAGGAAAAGGTTACAGAATTTTCTTTAGAGAGCTGAATGTGAATGATAACAAGGATAAGAAGAAATGCAGTGGAATGACTTGTTAAGTATCATGTCATTAGGCATGATCAAAACAGGCATTAGCAAGTAGACAGGTTATTAATCACTTCAGCTAATAGAAGTCACTAATGGGTAAATTATGTCTCTAATTGACATGACTATGAGCCATTACTTTTGGGTGCGGCAAATGAAGTATGATATTTTATGTAGTTTTAAACTACCATTTCTGTTGTCAGTCATAATCAGCCACATGTGACTATATACATTTTCATAAATAATTTTGTGCAATATAAAACCATAAATATTCAATAAATTTAGTGTTCTATAGCAATTAGCATACTCAGTACAAAATACACACTACACTTTTTACTCTCTAAAGAGGCATAATAAACCTGTACGTAGCTAAAAAGGTTTAAAAAGCTTTTCACATTGTTTTTTTAGTTTTGCACCAGGCACCAGTACAAGCACTATGATGAAAACAAAGTTAGATGGCTGAAAGCAATGAGACAGTAATGAAAATAGAAGATGTTGCCAGCTTGTGGTAGACCCTGACAGAGAAGGTACATGCCATGTGGCATACTATGGCCAGCTGTGACAGCATAAAACTCACTGTCCAGGATGTCTCCCAGGCCCTGGGCACGGAGGAGCTCCTTCAGTCGAGCCACTTCATCCTTCAGGTCACGCACCAACTTATTGTTGGGATCCTCATTGATGACAGCATTGCACTTGATGTTCTTGGCTCGGTCAGCATAGCTAAAAATAATAATTAACTGTATTTGGAAGGGCTTCAACATGTAAACACACCACATACAGAGCTGTAATTATTTTTAAAGTTAGTATCTACAGTGTATTGTGGACAGAAACCTTACCGGAGTGTGCTGAGGGTTTCATCATAGTTGATATCTGCAGGACTGAGGGCAGCTACCATAGCTGTTCTGGAGTTTCCACCTAATCACAAAAGATCAGCAGAGACATGATTATGTGACACTGTGTTTGAAAGGTAATTTTTTAACAAACTGCATGTGGATCCAAATAAGACTGACTTTAGATTTATTTCAAAACACAACATGATTTCCATTGCACAAATGTAAAAATGGTCTGGGGTAAAAATGTCAAAAACTAATTCCACTAATGTAAGATTTCCGTTTCACAAGACTGAACTACTGTGTATTACACGTGACAGCTTAAGATACACTGCACACCTCTTCTACATGTGTGGCTCAACTACGGGGATGAGCGTGCTTGTCTGGTTAGGCTGAAATACAGTCTGCTGACAGTGTTGTTCTTAAATTGGCAGGGTAATGTACACTAGCTCCAGTCACTTTTTATCCCTCCTTCATATTCCATTATACAAATGGCTCAATTTCTCTTGCTGTCCAGAAGTAAGGATTTCATTACGCAGTTTTCAGACATAAATTTCACCATATTCAGCTGGTAAAGTGTTTATCAAGTGACACTAAAGGTCATACCGAGGTTTTCTCTCAGCAGCCACGTCAGAACGGAGTCTCTGTATGGGATGAAGTCACTCTTCTTCTTCTTCTTGCTCTGCAGTAAACAAAACACCAAGATATCAGGCAGGAAAAAACTAATATCTGATGTAAGACTTTGTGTTTCAACACATAAAATTAAAGATGACTGTAAAGGCTGAACAGTATTATGATGCAACACAAACACAAACCTTGTGTAATGGCTAAGTAGTCAGTTTAAATGAGTGGAGGGTAGATTTGATGCGCTTCTCTAGTGCAAGAATTGTGGATGTAATTGTTCATGGTGCCTAAAAGCACAGCACTGGGGTGTTAAAAATCTTAGCTAATAAATCTCTGCAACTTCAACAGTGCACATGACAAAAGGCTGTCAAGTCTGTCTCATGGGATGAATCAGAGGTTAGTGTTTCAGCTGTCAAAGGGTTTACCTTGCTGGTACAGTTGTCCTGTGTAAGCAAGCATTACAAGAACAAGAGAGGAGAAAGCAGAAGGGCAGACATTACAGCATGCCAGGCTACATACAATAATTCCCTTCAGAAGGCAGGCTCAAGTCATCGAGGGTACAAGAAAGGTTGTAAAGGAGGAGAAGGGGGGAAAAGAAATAGCAGGATCATAAGACACTCACCACTTCAGCCAAGGCAGAGATAACCTTTCCTAACGTGGTGAGAGATTTGTTGATGTTTGCTCCCTCCTGCAATCACAGACAAAAAAAAATTATTCCCAAGCCATCAAATTAATATTATCCAGTTCTTTGTTGGTGCAGTTGCTAGATGTTTGTGATAATGGGAGTCTTACCTTTAGCCTGGTACCTTTAGCTCCAGTGGAATCTGCTCGTTCACTCCCTGCCAAGTCTACCAGACTAATTTTACTGACCTGAAGGGCAGAGGAAACGCATGAGATGCATCAAGCTTATAAATAATATATATATGAGTTATGGGTAAAGAAAAAAAATTGATTCACATAAGTCTTATCCTCTGCAACTCTGAATCAATTCATAAATGCCCAAAATAAATTTCTGTAATAACATTAAGTTGATGGAAAGAAGAAGGCAGAACTTCACTGTAAGGATATACTGCAGCATGTGGTTGGTGTACAGTGTGCATATACTAATATTTTCTTGTGGTTCATCTTCAAACAAGACAAGTCTTTGGGCACATTTTAGATTTATTGACTTAGCAATTAGTGTTTAGTTTAAGTTCAAGTATTCTGTAAATACTCTGTATGCCATCACAGACTCATGTTTGCACAGTGGAGCACTGAACTCAAGCACCCTGCAGCACTTTACAAAACTTCAACCAACTCTGGTGGTTTGCAGAAAATAACTTTGTCAGTGTAGTCTTTTTTTTAAATTCCATGCCTGCACAGCATTTTGGATAATGATGGCTTTCCATGGTACTAACACTGCAGCAGAGAGACTGTTCTCCACTGCTGGAGACATAATGTTTACAACATAGCACACATAGCAATTTTTGTTTTACATAAAAACATTTAACCAGTGATGTCGGTCAGTTAATTACACATTCATTTCATAGTTTTTACATGAAGAAAAATGGATGCGAAATGCTTCCAGCTAACTGATGAAAATAACTTTAGAAAACAACTTAAATAATTAAGCTGCATACTTTTAAGAGGATCATTGCAAGACAATGACCCTCATCAAACCTAGTTAGCTGAACTGTCAGTTACGTTTCATGTGCAGCTCAGTGGGAAGAGGGCAGAAGTCAGTAGCTTGACACACAGATGGCTGTAGTAAGAATGAAAAACTTAGTGCTCTTTTTTTCATTTCACTGAATAAATGACTGTTCCTAAACCAAACTGTGACACCAAGGATCACAACTAGATTAGAGTGATTGAATACAATCAAACTGAATCAAATTGTGGGATTCCCATCACTACTTTGAATGGTTTAAAAATGAAGAGCTTTAAAACAACGAAAGTACTCAGAATAAAATATTAAAATCATGATGTTTTCAAAAAACATTTCAAATAAATCAAACCATCCAAAATGCCAAGAAAATATCAGGAAAAAGGTGTAAACCAGTCTAAAAATGCAGGCATTCCTCTCAAGTGAGATGCAGCAAGGCAGCAAACTCTGATATAGTGGCTAAATACAATAGGCATTGTGTTTACAAAAACACAGTGGTCTTTGTGTCTCTAGAGTGAGAGGAAATGCTAAAAGTCAAATCTAAAATGGCTCTTTCTTTTCCTTCTCCAGTCACCACTGACAGAGAGGACGAAAGGGCACATCTTAGCTAAAAACAAAGGAAAACATGGAAAAACTGTACAGCGTGAATAAAAGCACTCTCAACAACGTGGGATCAGCACTTTAATTGTACTGAAGTGTTAATCTAATTTAAGAATTAGAAAGTTCTAGTCTGTGCAAACCTTCTCTGTGGAGAGATCTGTCTCGCTGTCATGTTTCTTCTGTGTAAAGACGATGGTGAAGACTGCATGGGACCTGCTGCTGGTCTCATTCATGTTGGTGGCAGCCACAGTTCTGTATGTTAGCACATGCGGGAATAGTTAGGCAAAACAACACAATATTGATGTAAAACATTTGTCTGAGCACCTTAATCATTTTTCCTTTCATATTATTCTGCATGATTAATGCTGAATTCATGGTCTTGGCTTTTGCTAGAGCTATCACCACTGGGTTTTACACCTATT
The DNA here is from genome assembly GCA_024666655.1 of Dascyllus trimaculatus. Classification (NCBI taxonomy): domain Eukaryota; kingdom Metazoa; phylum Chordata; class Actinopteri; family Pomacentridae; genus Dascyllus; species Dascyllus trimaculatus. Next base: position 25,845,453 of record CM045452.1, read on the forward strand.
AGAGTGAATTGAGTTGAAGGGATTACTTTGTGCAGCGGAGGTGGATAATAGTGTGAAGACGCCAAACACAAATTCACAAGGCACACTCAGAGGGAGAGTCACAGGGGAGATACGGGCTTTACACGCATGTTCTAGAAATAAGCCCTCTGAGTCAGCACAGCAAGATTAAGGCAGGGTTCACTCCTCCCCACTGGAGCTCTCCTGACACACTCACACAGAGTAAAACATACACACACACATACATTATACGCACTCAAGCATATGCAGATGTCATTGAGAAATACTCATTACCTGCAACTGCTGAAAGGTTCTGTCAGGCTTGACTTACTTTTTTATTAAAACGTAGTAATGCTACATAGAGAAGGTCCTGGTGTCTTGAATTTAGCTAATAATTCTTTAATCAACACTGACAATCATGCGATAAAAATGACTGCAATTCTTTGAACATCCTCTGATTCAAAATTCTTCCCTTATCAGCCTGTATGACTGAGGATGTGAGTTATCACATCATCACAGCTGTCACCACCACTATTACTCCTCCTCCTACTCGTCCTCCTTCCCATGATCTCAGCATGATCCCAGAGCTTGACTCACCTGGCCTTGTTGCCTGCATCCATCAGGTCAGCGATGTCTGTGTAGGAAGTGACAGCTAGCTTGGACAGGTCCTCTACGTAGGGACCCAGTAGCGGGTGTTCTCGGACTCGCAGGTTCCCTTTGTTCTTAGGATTGAGCAAATCTCGTACTCGCTCGCAGTAGATCTCCATGTAACTGACCTAGAAACAATTTCAAAAGTTACAGGTTATCCATTTAGGTGCGCCAGGACAACAATCTAATTCACTGACACAAGGCTGATAATAGAAAAAATAACACAGGGCAGCTTTGCACAATGTAAATATGTGACTATATAGGAGGATACACATTCTCACAATATGTTCATTTTTTATGGTAGATCTATATTAGAATCCAGTGGTGTTCTGAGACCTTTATGTATTTTAAAGTCTGAGAAAATGTAGTGCACTCTAACAAGATAACCAGAGGGAGTGTGCAGAGAAAACCCAGCATCTTTGAAGCTTCAGCCAATACATGATTGATTCACTATTACCAGATACACTAGTAGGAGAAGGGGTTCTTTAGAGACGAGCCAGCACAGGAGTCAGAGTAATGGGCTAACAATGGGGATTACAGATGCTAAAGCAGTCTGAGACTCACCTCCACTGAGTAGGAGAGCTCCTCTTTGTTGCTGTCCTCACTGATTTTCTCAAAGAGATCTTCACATAGCTGGGAGGCAGAGAAAGAAGACATTTTAGTGCAAATTAGCAGAATGTGGAGAGAGAAAGGGAGAGCGCTCTGTGGACAAACAGACAATAGAACAAAAAGCAATTAATTTTCATATAGAGCAAATCATTTAGCAATAAAAGATTGCACCATAAGGTCTAGAGATCATCAGCACGTGATTTAAATGCAAGTTAATTATAACTAAGGAAAATATGGTACAAATGGCAGAATTAATCTAAAATATAAAACATTTTAAGTTATGTCAGGTAAGACAGATTTTGACAGTATCTTTGAGAAGGGACAGGACTTATCATTTTAAATTTTTTGTGGAATCTGTAATGGAGGAAGCCGCTACAAAAGCAGATCATTGATTTAGTGTTTAATTCTAAGGGATAAGATTTTTGTATTCATCTGCTTTAAAATTGTGTTATATGTGTTCTGAAATGGGGAGGGAGAAACATTTATAATCTTTAAGCCCAATTTAAAGTTACTTTTAATTTAATTTAATTTCCAAAAGGAATCCAGTAATTTTCCAGGTGATGCTTCTAGTTTATATGTATATAGCATATGGCGTCATCAGCATAGAGACCATAACATAGTCCTGGGAGAACACTTTTGGCTACATGTCACACTCTACTCATTAATGCTTTTGTAGTGTCTGTCAAATGAATAAGGGCATTATTTCAAATCATTGGCTCTTTGTCATTGCTGAGGGGAATAAGCATAATTTATCCAAAGTGCACATGGTGTAAGGACTCTAACATAAAACGATTACGTCTTGGGTTGTGTGTGTCCAGTTTTTGCACTAGTTTTCCTAAACCAGGTGGTGGCTACAAGGGCAAGCAAGGAAGGGCTCAGAATAGCTGAATGTAGATAAATCACTCAAAGGACATTTGCAGAAAAAATTTTGCAGAGCCATGGAGATATCTCATTACTACACAGGTGAAAAAAAAATTCTCTCAGGGGTTCAGGAGCTGTGTTAAACATTCAATGACCCACGTGAACAGGAATAGTAAAGATTGCTGACTGCAAGCAAAGAGGTTGCATTAGACAGTACAGTGGTCAAAGTCTTTGCAGTTTACCAAATTCTAAAAGATTTACAGTAGAACGCACCATGGGAATGATTCCTTCTTGTCCCTCCTCCTGCTTGCCCATCATGGTGTAGGATTTGCCAGCTCCTGTCTGGCCATACGCAAAGATGCAAACATTGTAGCCCTCAAAAGCGTGCTGCAGCATTTCCTTGCCAATGTCATTGAACACACGGTTCTGTGACGCGAAGCAGGGGTCTTCCGGCTGTGGGAAGGAGAAAAATCATTTTAAACGTGTACAATTAGAAACTTATGATATTTCAAATAGCAAATAAAAGTGATATCACATTATGCTGTATGCTAGAACAAAGTAAATGTTAAAACTCACCGTTGTGTGTGACCAGTAGGAGTAATCAAAACTGAAGGTCTTTGCTGGTTCCTTTGGGGCTTTGGGGTTGACGATAGCTGTGGGGAAGAAAACAAAATTAGAAATGTGGTTGATAACATCTGGTTTGAATGTAAATATGAGACAACAACTACTCTCATGTGAGCATAGAGTCATTTTGAAAACTGCCTTGACTTAGTTAATGATACAAATTCATTTAATGTCCCTTTTTCCACCATGAGGTATGTACCAAAAGCAGTCAGTTTGATTATGGAAGCAAATCTAACCAAGAAGTCACTGAAACAGAAGGTGCTATCCAGGCCAGTGTCATTGTGCCTACTTAACTTAGCTGTTTTTGCTGTTTTGTAGATTTGATCATTTTGTTTTGTTTATTGCACATGCACTTTTTCTTCTTAGTACCACTCTTACGTATCATTTAGCTGTTTATAAGCCAATGGAAAAACTTCTCGTTTTATAAATTCATTTCTATATAGATGTACTATATGGAGACAATCGATACATTCATTATTTTAAATCTGGTTGGCTGGTAGTGGTTGCTTCTAGATCCTGTTCCTCATTTAGAGCACTAAGAGTGATATATTTGGAACTGAAAGTCACATGAATCAGAGACACATCATCCGCTTTTTGAAGACAGCAACTGCTTCAGGTTCCACTGAATAAGCCATCTTCAGTCATTTTCTCAATTTATCATATGGACTGATAACACATTAAAATGACAATCAAAACAGACTCTGAGTAATACACAAAACAGCCTTCTTCTACCACTTCACCTGTTGTATCTGTGAAAAGTATAGTGAAACCATATTTCCACACTACCCAGCCATTCCCTGTGGCCACACAGACATCTCCTAATGAACAAGAATCTGCTACCATGCCTGGTATGTCATCCCCCTCAACCATGCTGGTTGGTACTCCTGGGACAAATGTACTAGCTTTCATACTAGATATGTGACAGGGAGAGAGCAGGATGCAGATTCACTACGAGATATTTGTGGTGAGCCATACTCCCATTGTTCCAAAAATCCCCTTCTTGGACTTTGTTTGGCTAAAGGTGCCTCGTGTTTTGGCTTATGCATAGAGTTCACTTAGACAAGGAAATGCATACTTTCATCATTAGAACTGAGGAAGAAGAAAGAGAAAGACGCTAGGATTTATGAGACCTAAATTAATATAAGTCCACGCTGGTTGGTACTCCTGAGTAACAGCTCAAAGAGCTCAACTTTAGAAACCAAAGTTGAGACGAAAAAAAATACTGCATCTACATCTTAGTAAGAAGAATAGGTTTTGTGTAAGCAAGTATATACAGCAAATGTGCAGTGCCAGCCAGAAAACAGTAATTAGCTTTGTTTAATGCAAATTCTGTGCTTCGCTAATGGGCAAATTAAAGCCAGGTTTAGCTCCTCAACATGAGGGTACTTGAGAGGCTTTTGCATCAAGATGTCGCCAGCAGAGTGCCTTTATGTGCTCAGAGGATTTCAGCACACTTATCAATAATGCAGGAGATGTGGAGAGACAGGGATTGCATATCGCCCTCCATGGGTCACATGCTGACAGAAAAGCACAGCCTGTCCTCAGAAACAAGAACACTAACTGCTTTACCTTAAATATGTGATGATTATAGCGACTGCTATGGCGCTAAAGCTCAGGTAGCTACAATCTTACGCGGGTAGACATTATGCGTTTGTTTGTACCATCTACAACCTTCAAACAGGTTAAGGTGCAGTGGCTGAGCAGCAGCTTCCATATTGGGCACTGGAAGAAGATACAGCAAGACAGGTGTCTAAATAAAGCCCTTTTTCACCTTTGACCCGCCTCCAAGGGGAAACTGGAGACAGGGCATGAAGAAATGAAGTGCGATTTAGGTTACCAGGCCCCTATTCCTGTTTCCTGGAACAATCTACAGTGGGCATTAATGAGGAAGCAGTCTAAGCTTGGATTCAGTGTCAATGTGAAACCTTAACAATTAAATCTGAAAGATAAAGAGACAGAGCCACATGTGGGGCACTGGGACAGTAAGATGTCCATTACAGGCAGCAGACTGAAGGTTCTAAACTTTACAGGAAATCACAGCTATGTTCCAGCGACACAAAGCATGATGTGAGTTTTCTAATCCCCCATTTATTCTTGGACTCTCCTCTGATACCAGGGTTGATTTTATGATGTAAAAAAAAGGTATATAATCACAGCAAAGCTGCATGGTAGCAACAACTGCGAGTCTGCTTAGCTCCTAAAGTTGAATCACGCTCATGTGGCATAATCGCCTCATTCAATTGCCCACTCAGAATAGATAGCTGCTTCACCCATGTAGTCGTGTCAGTGCGTCATAAGAGTGGATCTCTCATGTAAGAGCCTAAAAAAAAGCGTACTGAGGGAAAGGATGCACAAAACATCACAAATATGGTACTGTAAATTCTCCTTGCATCTGTACCCGCTAAAGAACAGGGATATTAATGTTTGCATGTATGTATAGTTTAATTTTTATCATTTGTACTTGGTGTTGGAAGAGCGAAACGCTGCCTGTCATGGTATATCCATCTATCGTTGTTCACATGCATTTGTCACATTGTTGCATTTAGCCATCTAGTGCAACCTGCATTCAAACATGACTCACCTACTTTTTCTAAACTGAATATGAGTCACTCAGTTCACTCTCTGTGCTTGCACCTATACATCACACAACAGATTTTATAGAAACATATATAGTAATAGTCATAAACCCAGATGTCAATAAGGAATTCCTCTCCTTTCCATTTATAGTAAATATTCGGGCCAGAGTCACATCCTGGACTTGAAATGGCAGACGCATTCTGCTGCCTAATAAACAACGTCATCACTCTGTCTTTCTCAACCATGGCAACAGGTATAGGACCAGATTCTGGTTGCCATAACAACTTCAACTTGGCACAGAAGGGGAGGATGCGGCACATTGCGCTCTCTTTTTTCTCGTCTCAAGCATTCCCTATTACAGCTCTCTAGAAATTATATATAGTTCATGAAATTAAAGGTTTATGGACAACTACAGTCATTTATCAAACACTGACCATGAAGAAAACAAACTACTTATCAAGAGGCATCAAGAGAAACAACTTTTACTGCACAAAAACCTTACACATACTTTGTGAATGGAAACTGTAAGAACATGAATATTTTAATAAAACAAAGAGGACAGTTTGCCATTGAAATCAACTACTCAAAAGGAATGCACTGATTTGCCATGTACCAGGAAATACTAAGATCTGCAGGTACAACGGTCACAAATTGAACATTATCACTGTAAGAACAAAATATTGTGGCTTCATCAGGCCATTAAATTGCACTAAACATTGATTACATAAGCAGAGGACATGCAAAACTGTGTGGGTACTCCGAAGGAGACAATTCTCTCAAGACTGAGAAATTTAGTCAGAGCCGGATGTTCTGTGAACAAGCGACTGGTCAGCATATGAAGGTAATTCAAATGTTCATGTTTAGAAAATGCCAGAGCTCTCACTTTTCATTTTATGTTCCTGTGCTAGCACTCCACAGGAGCTCTCCATTTTAACAGAAGGTTAGATAGCAGTTAACTAACCACATCCTGCTACCTAAAGAATATCACTCAGCTGGTTGTAGCGGGCAGACATTTTGTGCTAGTGTTCAACATGGGGCCTATAATCCAACCAGGAAAGCAAAGATAGCCCTCAGTAATGAGGTTGTTAGGAGGTCTCTAAGCACCAGATGGGGACTAAAAGCTAGCCCCTTTTACCTGAGACTAGCAGACAAGTGGAGTCTAAAATGGCTGAACATATTTGCCTCTCTCTTCCCGTAACCCTCAGCGGACCTTCTGGCTGTTAGCTCAAGCTGATCAATGCCTATCTGAGATCACAAATTGGGGATAAGGGCACTAAATAAATGTGTGTGTAATCTAAACAAATGGATGAACTGCTAAAGGAAGCCAGACATTCAGGGCAATAATATCCGTGAAGAATTACAATAACCACATGTGCTTCTTTCAGCAATACTGAGGCATTTTAATAGCATCCCTCGGGTCTGTGTGCAGCTGTGCCTATGGACAGGAGTGTGACGTAACAGTTCACTCATGAATGATACTATTCCAGTCATTTAATTCAAAACATTAAATTACCTCACATTACATAAAAATGTTGGTGACCTCAGCAGAACCAAACAGCCCTAACAATGTGCACTTTTCATTACAAATGAAAGGATGAGACCATATCACAACTCTTGTCAAAAGATAACTGTTTAGAGAAATTACATTCAGAAACTAAAAAATATTGCTCTATGCCTTTTGTAGTAGCAATTAAAAGAGACAAGTAGTTTCACAAATGTTTTGCACAATATCCATGTCTATGACACATAGTACTACAATAGTAAATATTATCTGATCTAGAACTAATTAATTGAAACTGATTGTAATTCACTATCACCGCATGTTCAATTAATGTTGATTACATTTGGGTGCCAAGCCTAAAGGCAGTAATGCAACCTCAAAGAATAAAACCCATTTAATTTAATAATTTTCTGCTTTGGTTAACACTTAAGTTTAGAATGCATTTTCTCTTCTAGTTTATAAATATTAGGCTGGATGAAAGCAAGATTTTTTTTGTTTTTCTTCCAGAAATGGATTTTCAGTCAGTTATTTAATCTGATAACTGTGCCTCAAACCAGGATTGTCACTCAAAACCCTTCTGAGGGATGATCTTTGCCTCTCTGTTTTTATCTTCTTCTCTCTACTGCATCACTGGCTTTTTACTTGAGGGCAGGGCTCCTTGCTCAAACACAAAAACGACTGAAACAGAGCCTTGGTTATATTTTACTTAAGTTAATGGCTGCAATACTTGCCATAACTGTAAGTGACAACTGTTGAACAGGCAGAATATAAACTTTCAGAAATGTGATGTCTTTTACCATTTCCCCCTACAGTCAACCCTCTGTGCCCTTTACATCCACAGCATTTGTTATATTAAGGTGATTGTGCAGTTCAAATGTGAACGATACTGCAAACAACTCAACAACAGCAGAGCAGGTTAAGCAAGAATAATGCTAGGCTCATGATTTATTAAGACAAATGCATTAGGAGACAGGAAGATGGGTGTCTGTAGCACACTGTTTATTTGATAGCACAAGGGAAATTTGTTTACAAGCCAATAAGTCAAATCAAAATTACAATTTCATAATGATTTCATCCTTTGTAGGCTGACATTTGGAATAGCTTCCAAGTTGGAACTGGTTCTGCCAGATAAAGTTTAAGGAGAATAGCTAAATGTTTTCAGTGAAATCATCAATAAACCTCCAAATGATCACCACAGTAAGTTCTTACAGGAGGATACATTGCAAGTATTCCACATGCAGTGTGAGAAATATAGTGTATACTGTATATACCAAACTTAAATGCTCCCAGGATGTCCTGGGAGCATATAAGCCATATGGCATGATGCCCTGCTCCATTACATTAAGAGAGAAATCAATAGCACCACAGCTCCAGTGCTGTGATGTACACCTGTGTCACAGTTTGTGTGTGAATGGAAGCAAAACAGCTGCTGACAAGAGCCAATGGTGTGAGCAGCGCCACAGTAATGCTAATATGGTTGTTCAGTTTTAAATAGGAAGCACAGCGACTGTATGGGGTACATGCTGAGGTGGCCACAGAAATGCCCTGCGTGTTATATCCAGTGTCTTTGGAAGAGTTTGGTGGATGGCCCGGTTACCAGGGTTGCAGCACAGGTGACAGAGTTGTCACTGGACGCAGCTCAGAGCTGAGGGCTAAAAGTAGTGTCTGAGCACTGCTGTGCACATTCGACAAACAGCTGAGCTTGTTGCAGCCACAACACAGGACATACAACATCTCCAAAACAGAAACAAACATGTGGTATCTCCATTACCCATTTGGACGCAGTGCACTTTCACGTCTGGTCTGGAAGATGCCATGTGGTCTTTAATTAAAACATATCCACACAGCAATTCAATATTCCTCTGTTGAACACTCCTGCCAAATATGCTGGAACTTTCCAGGCAGGCCGATGAGTTTGTCTAGCCAGGGGACATGACCCATATCATTGTCACTGAGTCAGACAAACTACAACAAACTTGCTATTTAAGCAAAGAGCACACATTTTCATTTCATCAGATGTGCCTTTACACCAGAGGTATCACTGAAACTGTAAAGGAAGGTACTAACAAAACCTCAGTTTCTACTCAGAAGGCTGATCACGTCATTTTTGTCTTCCTACTGGGAGAGACGAGGAGGGAAAAAAGCACAGGAAGACACCAGAACAAAGCACTGAATACAGGGTATTGCCGTTGACAACAGAGCCTGCAAAACACATTAGGTAATCTGTTATGACAAGGCTTTATGTGCCCAGTCCCCTCTGTCACAATGACCCTTTTCACATTGCTTTACCCCCCTCTCCTTTTTAGAAAAAAAGACAGCCACATTCAGAAAAAAAGAAAGTTTCAGTGTTTTCGTTGAGAAGTGACCAAAGTCAGCGAAAAGTAAACTGGAAATGAAAAACAATAGGGCTACAATGAAAGAAGGATGCTCATTTACTATTGCAGAACAATGTAACATAAATTCATAACATGCATGAAATCAAAGTATGTGTGTACATGCAATGCACTAAAAGCCCATGTTTACTTGCAGCTGGTCAGCAATCACATTTAATTCCTACCACCTCCCAAAGTTAAGAGGATTTCTTTGGAGCGTTTTGAGTGACAGTGAAGAGAACAGCCTAGTATTGTAGTAGGATCAAGTGCTGTTTTTTTGGGAATATGCACATACATCTGGTAACATAATTTCACCTATTTTGTTTTTCATTTTTATCATGTTTTATGTGAATGTGAAAATTAAATAATCCAAAGTCATTTGAAATCAGAAATCAAATGTTTAAGTCTAAGCAAAAACACAAATGGGCTTTGTCTCATAATCAGAAAATCCTAAATTTGTTCAGAATGATTACTGAGCGTTGTTTGTTTTTACCAACTCTTTGTCAAAAACTCCCCAAACAAACAAAAAAAAACACATACATATGCACAGAGTCACTATAAGTTGTTCTTAATTTTTAGCTAGAAAGCAGTGGGAGAGGGTGCAGTCCAGGCCTATGTGCCAGCTGTTCCAGCTCTGACTACTGTCTATTTTTACAGCAGCAGATGGCAGTTAGTGCTTTGCATGCCGACAGACTGTCAGTGACAGGAAGGAATGGACAGATTTCAGCCGCCCAACCTTTCCGCTGAACTCATAGCCAAACCATACATTGCTTCCAGCCCACAGACACTGATAGCTAGCAAACTAGGGCTCTGAGTGCCTTTAGATATTAACAGTTCACACAGACTCACTGAGTCCAGGATAACAGAGACTAAAGAGAGGCTTCTAGAAGCCACCAGACAGAGACAACATGCAAAGCCAGCAGGACTCCATTCAGAAGCTAAACAAACACAGAACCAGAACAAAGAGAGAGGGATACCAGGCAGCCTCTCAGGTGATGACACCGAGGGGTTAAAACCACAAAGCACACAGAGCTGTAATGAAGCAGACCTAAAATGAAAATAAATCTTTAAATAACATTTTTAAAACACTGTTAGTCTAATTCCTTGAGGGTCTACCTAAATTATGGACACATCCTGCAGCTTGAACATATTTGTTGTTTAGTGTTAACATTAATTGGTACAGGATCGTAAGATCCACAGCTCAAAGAAGCAACGCTTCTCACGGATCAGGTCCAAAGAGGACAATCTCCTCTTTGCAGGTGCTACCTCAAAGGTCAGAGGTCTTTTCCAACACATCCTATGTCATGAGAAGCCGTAGCAACACTACCTAAGCTTTAGTTGAGTCCCATGTATTCCAGTTTAAAAATAGCACTTAATTTATTGACAGCTCAAAATTGGCTGCATCAGCCTTGACACATTCAGCTTTAAGGAGGTGGGTCTGCACGTGCTGCATTAATAAATTAAAAACTGCAAAGAATTCAAGTACTGTCTTCCACTGTTTTTAATCTTGTTGAAAATGTAGTTGCAGAATAGTAATGATCAATTAACAGTATTCACATACATTAAATATAAACCTTCAGCAGGAACAGTAATAAAACTTAGTTACGATACGTGCCTAAATGTATCGATATGACTACTGTCTAAACCTTAACTAAATAATGGAATAATAAATGACAAACAGGGAACTTAAAATCTGTTGTTTTTTTATTAATTAAAAAACAGAAAATATTTTGACAATTTCAAAGCAAGGCAGTGGAAGATGTGAAAAGAACAATAACACAACAGGAATGAATTGTTGCACCATTGAGATCAGCTCTTTACATGTTCACTTCTCTCAACCTTGAAATGTCACATTGCTGCTTATAAAAGGTTAAATCCTTGCAGAGATAACTGCAACAGTACTTTGGTGCACATTTACTGTCACTCTTTCTGCAAGAATTCAATTGATCACTGTACCTGTTTTGGTCGATACTTGTGAACGCTTCATTTTAAGCAGCTGACAGTATCGTGAGTTAACACTACCAGTGTAGACACTGCACTTGCATGTAAAGCTTGCGTCAAGTTGGTAGGTTTGCCAAAAGAGTTTTCATTGCCCTTAATTGCCTCGCCATATTCAGATAGTGAAAAAAGTTTGCTTGTATAAGATAAATCACACTAGTTTGACTTATAACTGAGGGCCTGACGTACTGAAATTATCACATTCGCTAACCTGTCGGTCTAGGAATCTTTTGAAAAAGTCAGCATGTCTGTTGGACACTTTGCCAATTTAGAGGTGTCAGCTTCCTCAGCGGGCCAAGGTAAAACATGTTTTATAGACGAGTTTTGTGATATACATGGGCTCGCCCTGACTATTGGCTGTATGTGAAATAATGCCACGTTTTGCTTTGTGCATCCACTTTGTGGACAGTCCGTGGACTGTTGGCATCGTGTTGTTACCATGAATGCTGTAGTGTGTGTTGTGTGAGAAGAAAAAGGTGGTGGGCACACCCACTATGCCTGCAGGGAGTGGGAGCAGAGCCCTACACATACACTCTGCCCTGCTGTCACAAATCGACACAGCTCCCAGTAAATATGGTTTCTACTAAAGCACTATCATTCTTTGAGTACTGATACAAATAAAATGGGGTACATTGTATTTTTTTTACCAGCAAAGAGCTGCAATAATTTTCTAGCATTGGTATGCCTTACAACACTACTCCAGAAAACTATGACTTTAAAATTACTGCTGCCATTGGGAATCGGGAATGCCATTATGAGAAATGAACAGTAAAACACAGAATTTAGAGTGAACATTAATTAAAACAGCTGGGTATTTGTCCAAAATCTTGAATCATAACTGCCTAGTGTCTCAGTTTTTTTTAAAACACCATAAAGATAATCATACGATCCAAGCAGAATGGCTGAGTGTGAACAACAGTGTAAACCAGGCTGTGCAGACAAGGGAAATACAGAGCCCCTTACATTCACTGCTCACAACAGGCGCCCATTTTACAGAGCAGTGACCTGGATTTCCTCAACTAGCCTCCACTCAGCAACCAAAGTCACACTTTAAATGCTTTCTGGCTTTATGTAAGCATCATGACATCACAAACACAGAGCAGGCACATGGATCTGTGAAAGTCTAACATCTTTTTCTTCCATGCACAGCTTAAAAAAAGAAAAGATAAAAGATAAAGAATATAAGCACTGACTGATGCCTCAAGGTAATGTCAGATGACTAACATCTTTCATCCAGCGTTTTCCCTCTGGAGGAAAGAAATGATTTGTGAAACAATGTGTGTGCATGCATGTGTTTACGATTATGTGAGTACACTTCATTGATATTAATTAGCTGCACAGTATTAAATCAGAGGCATGACACAACCCCATTGTGGTGTAGCACAGAATTCCAGGAGTCAACCCAATCAAGGATTAGCTCTTCTGTCTTATTAATTACAATTAGAAAAATTATATTCAGCAAACCCCCCTACTTTTTACTCATGAATAATGCAAAGTGACCATCATGCCCACCAACAAGGTACCCGTGCCCGGACTGCAAAGCTCTCCAGATTGCCTCTGAATTCAACCCTCAGACTGTGGGAGGAAACCAAACAATACAGTCTGGAAAGAGTGCTGGGTTAGTGAGGGCACAAAAACTTAGAAAAAAAAACAACAAAAAAACATTCGCTCTCTTGAATGTGGGAAAATCCAGCTAATTCACCCATCTTAGGCAATGAATCAAACGGCAAGTAAGAGCAGCAAGCTAAGAACGCCACAACATTAAGATAAACATGCCATTATCTGCTTTTTATCTCCTGCTTTTATCAAGTCAGGGACGAAGATGTTGGATGTGAGCAGCTGAAATATCTGCTGGATATGTAGAGATGATTGCATGCTGGTGAAGAAGTGACAACATCAGAGCATTACACTCTACTAACAATTCATTAGTATACTTCCCCGTATGTGCCAAGAGTGTACTGTGCAAAAGCTTTGATGTTTACATTCTTATCCATGAGGGAGACAAGTCCATACGTGCAGCCACAGTTGTAAAGAACTATCTTCAATGATAAAAAGAACAAGGAGTGCTGCAACCAACGATATGGCCCCCACAGAGCCCTGATCTCAACATCACTGTCAGTCTGAAGAGCCCGAAGCAACTGCAAACGTCTAAATCCACAGAGAAACGGTGGCAAGTTCTCTCAAGTTCTGCTAATGATGGTTCTCCTTTTGTGTCTCAAACAAAGAAAGGAACATTTTATGTGAGGAGGCACAAGCTCTAAATAATGACTAAACAAGAACAATGCAAATATTATAATAGCTTTGCCTTTTGTTTAGTTTTATCTCAACTGCAAAAAATTATTGCATTTGTCAGTCTCCATCATTATGAGTGAAATTCCATCATCTCTAGCTGGGGGACTGTATGTGATGCTGCCTCACGCTGTCCTACACGTGAAGAGTGCTCGTGCACGACTTTCACTGTCTCTGCTGCTGTGGCTGCGTTTACATCCCCCTCCCCCTCTCGAGGCAGCTCCTCTAGTATCCGACGTTTTCTGCAAAAGGCTCACACAGATTCTACTGAGCCGAATCCCAAGCTGGAACGAAGAGCGAGCTCAGAAATTTAGCAAAGATGATGTATGTTTATTCGATACATGTAATACATCTAATAAAAATAAGATGAGTATATTATGACTAATGGGCATTTATCCCTATAGCTAGTTTGCTATGTGAGATCCTGTGCTTAAAGTAACTGGACCATGTCAGATCTTTATTCTAAATAGGCATACAATGTAACAAACCAAATCTCGAAATTGTGATGTACAATGGGTTTCCAGATGTACTGCTTCTTGTCATTGGTTAGTGAAAGACATCTGGAGTTAAAGCCCTTTGATGTCAACAAACTCATCAGTTATACAACCTGAGAGCGACATCGGTGAACTGCGACCTTTTCTTCCAGGTTTGATGTCTGAAATCTGCAAAAAAAAAAGCGCTTTCTATGGACTTGTATCCCAAACAGAACGCGAACCTGAAAAATACTATGCAGTTTGACAAGTAAATGATATGAGCTGGCGCTTAACTAAATTGACTCAGCAGTAGAGCAAAGAGACATCAAGACTCAAGTATTTGAATAGGGGCACACTTTGAAAATGAAAGTTACAAAAGGGAAGTGTTACAGAGTCAACATAACCTGCGGAGTGAAAACCGCAAGTAGTTTGGTTAACTACAAAGCAGAAACCATTTTATTATGACAACGCATTTATCACTTTCCGCCCATGTCACATCAAGTACATTCCAGAATTCATGTATAATACCATGTTGTGGTTTCTTATTCATTTCAAAACGCTTGTTATTAAAAAATGAATGAGTGCAAATTAAAAAGGTCACTATAGTTCTATGGAATGCTTTAGTTCACAATTTAAACAACAATGGTGCCTTAATTGTAATAAATGTCAATAAACATAACACTAAGGACTGATTGTATGAACAGAATGTTTCAAAAGCAAAGCAATGCCTGTCTCACTTTCAGAGAATGGATCAATGAATCATAGAAAACCTTAGTATACCAAGATTTCCCATTCATATAAAATACTGTGGCAACTGGGTCAGCATCCATTCAGATGCACACTGACACAGTCCACATGAACATTCTGCCAAATCAAACAACTGTCAATGATTCAGTTTCAATAACTGCCAAACCTGAGGATCAAAACAATAGCCTGCAACACTGACACCAAAAACCTTAGGGGGTATCGGGAGAAACAAGTGCAAGGATGAACACCATGAGGAAAAGCAAACCAAAGCATACGATCTTATGAAACAGAAGACTATATAGAAGAAAAGAGAGGCTTTTATTAATTCATTCAAAATGCTCTTACAGCAGAGGAAACCAGTGGCTATTGCTTTGACTGCACTATGTAGAAGACAACCACAGAAACCTTGGCAGCTGTAAATACATGGTATGAGCAGTGTCTGGTAGGTTTAGGGGTTATAACCAAGTAAAAAAAAAAGAATAAAATGCATAAAATAATGTTTTTGTCATATGTTTTAAATATGTAAACATTTAACAATGTTTCATTGACCATAATCCTTACTCTAACAGCTAAGGCATTCAAAATGCTAGCATACAAAATTAATTAAGACAAATAGCAGTAATGCTCAATCATAAGACTTAGACCTCTATACTTCAGTTTAAAATTTAAAAAATACTCATTATGACCAGTGCAAGATATTCATTAATAATAAGTAACCATTAAAGTCAGATGTACAGTTTCAATTTTAGCTTAAAACTGCACAAAGAAATGCTCGCCTGTTTTGTTAAATTTTATTGGATCAAACTGAGCCTCATTTGAGCCTCTAAGCTGTGTGCAGTGTAAAGTCCACATTGTGTTCAGACAGTTGCCCAGTACAGTGTGACCCAAGAAGTATGTGCTGTAATGCTACTTAAAATCTTGAATGTGAATTAATACATCAAATAGCATTAGTTAATAAAAAAACTTGCACAATATTTCATTGCTTTAAGGGCCAACCCTACCAAATGGTCCCCACACTCACTGTTACCACTACCTCTGTCACTTTCCATTATTCAGCTGTTACAGGTACATCTTCTAAAATATGGGTGAGCTGCACGACAAGGATTTGTGCCTCTCTCCTGACCGTCCCGTGACATAGCAAAAGCTGACAACAGACACAGACATCTGCCAGTCTTGCCTCCTCATTAGGAGGTCAATCTGGAATGTGTGAGCATGCCCTGTAAGCAGTGCATGTGTTGCTTCAAAACAATCTCAGCATGAGGCGATGAAGAATGTAACACCTTGAGTGGGTGTATGTGGATGTGTGCACACCTACAAGGGTGACAGGGATTACAGCAGCAGGGCGTGGTGACCTGAAGCAAGCAAGCAGATTACTGGTCCTAATCAGATCAATCGGTCCTGTCTGCACAGGGTTCAGGAGAAGGATGACCATCCCTCATACTATCCCCATGCTTCCAATCGTCCTTCCCTCCCCACTTGTCCCACTAGCATTCTCTCTGATGACAACAGTTCATTCATATGAGATGGGTTCATTATTGTTTCTGCTGTGCTGATAGCCTCCTCTTATGTGTAACTGACACTGGTGCTGAGCTGATTCCTCCCTGCAGGGTTTTTGTAAGGTCACCATCCACTTAGCTCATACTGAGAGGACACTCAGCAGAATTGTATCTGAAAGGTGAAGGTTTAATTGACATGGCGGCCTTCTGTTTTCTCTGTCAATTTTTTATTTAGTTTACTCTAAGCTTAAGGGATAATGTTGTTTAACATACAGCTCTTCCGCTTGGCTAGTCTGGGGTCTATTGATAAGGCATTACAAACAAAGCCACGATGTGAGAAATAATCTAAACACAGGCCTGACTTTAGTTTGCATAAGGCTCTAAACTTAACACAGCATATGCTTCTCTTTGTGTGTTGTGCAAGATCTATCGACCTTCTTTGTCCATACATACATGAGTGGCTGCCTACTGGCTTCAGGGAGACAAAACACATGGGTTACACAACAAGACGGAGACCGATGTGAAGAACACATCAGGGCCCAAATGAGGGCAGGCTTTGTGTGTCCTGGAGTTATTCAACATTTGGAGCACCAACACAAACCAATGCAACAGGACATCGCGTCACCCCTTTATAATTACATTAGCTCTGCTATGTTTAAGAGCTTCTACTGAAAGGGGTCTTTGCTTATTTCCAGCCTGCCTGCAGAGGCCTTGGACACATTTCCTGCACACTGGATAATCAATTTGCTGCCCCTCTGCCTGCACCCGATGCCTGACAATCCCTCTATGCATTGTGAATAGAAGAGAGAAGGGAGGAGAGGGAGAGAGCATATCCTGCTCTTGCCCCTGAGCTTAGTCTTGCTCTGTGCTGTTGACACATGCACACAGATGGACACATATGCCCTTGAGCACGCCACAACAATAAGGGGAGTGTCGTAGCATCGCGCACACATCAACCAAACACCTACAAGCTGACCAAGCAACTCCATAAAAACCTCCTATTTCCATCAGGCAGCTTTCAGACCCATTTAAATGCTAGCAATCACCAAAGACCCCTAAAATAATGCAAACACACGTGCACTACAAACACCGTTTGGCTAGCACTCTCTTGCCTTGATTCTGATTCAAGCAGCCTATTGAACTGTACAAAAAGTATGATATACTAACACAAAATTTAAAAAACTGTGGATGTTGCTGCAGTAAAGGTTTGAAAAGTTCCTTTACATGTTCTAATACATATATTTTCTGCTGTAGTTTATAGTCACTTCTCAAGTTTTGAGAGCATCACTAAGACGCTTACTAAGTGAGTATTTGATGTTCAAAAGACAGACTTGATTGAAGAGTATTATGTAAAGTTGTGATGAGTCACAGATATGCTGCTTGATTAGGTCCTTCTGTTTTTGGATGAGGTCTTTCAATTTTTAAAAGAATTACGTGATACCACACATCTGGCAGTCATGGAAACCAAACATATCACAGTGGAAGAAAACACACACTTGTAATTAAAAGACACATACTTTGTACAGTATTTGACAAACTCAAGCAAGGAATAATTCTATAATTACATGCTGTAATTATACAAATCAAAGTTAGAGTGACTATTAAAATACTGTGGATAGTATCTCTTGGTCTTGCAAAAAAACTGCTAATAAATTGGACGAAAGATGTAACCGGGTTCAAGTTGGTTGACAGTGACAGACAGAAAGCATGAGGAAATTCAGCGACCACAGCTACAGAAAGGTCAGATTTTGGCATTGCAAGTTAAATAATGTCAACTGTATGAACCCATGCATGTTTCAGCCACTAGGTACTGTTCAACCTCTCAGCATACTAATAAGACAGCATTCTCAGCATACCATCTGCAATGAACTCCTGATGAAGGGAGAGTATGGCCGCCTGCCAGCCTCCCTTTCTGCTCTGCAATCTGCCCATGTGATAGGAGGTAGAGTAGGCAGTACTGCAGCCTACTCCTCTCCCTCGCTCACACACTCACTGACTAACCCCCCAAAAAACACTGCATATTCCACTGCAGTTCTGCTACAAACCACGAGTCACCCTCCAGCTCCTTCGAGTGACATTGGCATAATGAAAACCCAAAGGATATGGAGTAAAAAGTACTAGGGATTTGACACAAAGCTTCTCTTTGGTAGAGTATGAGAGATAAAAGACAAGTGAGCCATAACTGGTAGGGACACTTGATCTTATGGAAGATTCATATAGGCTTAGTCTAATGAGGCCGGTAAGACTGACAGACAAAACTTGAGGAAAATAAGAGAGCCTGCTGGCAGAACAGGTTTCTGCTGTCACACGCTGTCTTGTTACTGGGTCATTAAACGTTTCCATGCTAATGTCAGGGAGACTGTGTTCTTCTGCCAGCCAAAATGGAACATACAGCACAGTCATGAGTAAGGAGACAGCTAGCACTTCACAGTGCCTGATGACTCACAGTCACAAGTACGCAGGTTGAATCACATGACTACAAACCACATTCAGGTCTTCTCCTCTTGCTCTGCTATTGTTCATCCTTTCATATATTCCACAAGAATGTTAAATGGTGAAGCAGGGGACCATCACATATTCAACCATACAAGCTCAATGTGTTCATGGAAAGCTATGCAGTACTTCATTCAATGTGTATTCATTTTAAATAATAACATTTCTGACATTTTCTGCAAGCCTGCATTCTAAAACTGACAACATTTGATTTTAATATATAGTTTATTTCAATAAATCGGCATTTTTAGGTTTTAGGAAGCTTTTGCAAATTTGTTGTTGCACATCCTGCACATGTATAAAAGCCAAAAGAGATTAAAGTACAAATAAAGCGGTAACAAACATACTAAGTGCATCTATTCATCACTATCTTAACCCCTGATCCTAGGAATATGTTGTCAAAGGTGACACAAATCTGTTAAAACTGCAACATATAAGAAACTACAAATCATAGTTATTCAGTCAATCTTTGTAACTCTAATGCAACCAATTTAGTTTCTCTTGAACTTGACAGGAAAATCAAAAAACCTATTCGCCTTGTAAATGATTAACAGTCCATAAAAATTTTAAAGCCTCTAGCTCTTCACAAACTGTTTGCATACACTCAGAGATAGCATTATCATAAAAGTACAAAACAAAACACACATCCATTGTAAAACACTGACTGTTTGATAAAGCCGAGATGAAATGGGGGTACTGGCAGGCCAGACTGTGGGACGACCCCTGGGTCTCCCAGCATGAACCAACTAAGCGTTTCTCACACAGACTCCTCAGGCATGCAGGCCCCTTCAGAGGAGGAGGAATTTCACTCTGTAAGCCTTTTATTCTCTTTCAGGCTGTTTGTCCCCAACCGTCCACTATTCAGTTTGCTCATTCTACTGTTCTTTGCTAAGACCCCTAACGGAAGGCCATGCGGGAGCATGTGTGGTATACCAAGCTTGCCTTAGCAGACAAACCTGCATAAATTTAAGACATGGTTTTTGGTTTGTGTGGGTGTTCTTGTGTGCATGCCAATAGGCGACTTACTTGTAGTGTTGCCTTGCATCTGAATGATACATTTTGAGTCCTTGCTCATTTCCCTGGAGTTGAAGGGCCGAACTCGAACAGCGACTTTTACAGACGCCCCAGACATGGTTGCAGTTTAGGACCGTCTCCCAGTAAGATTCCTTATATATCCCTCCTAAAGGAAACATAAGAAAAAAAGATGGGTGCATCTGCTTAGTAAAAATAATATCTGTTGTTCAATTGATTGAGAGAATCCATGTTTGTTTCCTCACAACACAAATACAACACACTCTCAGAATGTAATAGAGCAGAACCTATTTTCACAACATCTAAATCAAACACAATGAAAGTGCACCTCCCTCCCAATTTCCAGTCATCAGAGCCTACAACAAATATGGCCGACCAAAGCCATTGAAGCGCTTTAATATTTTGTAAACAGCAACATTTAGCAGTCAAATAAAGGATGCAGGGCGATGCATTCAATTCATTAATGCACAGTGTAGGTGAAAGAAGCTTTATCCGACTACAAAATCCAAATATTGCATATATTAGCTGTGCTTCATGCAAAACATAATTCTTTATTAAAATATAACACAACTTCTCGATGTGTTTACAGTCAATTTACGGCTATACATCCTGCGCCTTGTGACTACACAGCCTAAATATCTCCTGTTTTTCCATGTCCTTGCAGTCAGCCATAGTTGCTGAAGCATACGCCCATGAAATTCTATCTACCCTATTTGGTGTGGGCTACAGCGGGACAGCAGCCGGGCCTGTCTGCTGCTGCTACAATCTGACAGCGTCCATTCTGTGCAGACGGAGAGCTTAAATGTTGGTTTTTTAAAAATTAAATTCGCCCATGTTAGGAAGTAGGCTAATCCTCCGCCGCTGTATGTTGTGGAACAGAGCAGGGAGGAGTTGCACGCTTATTTTAGCTTCACAGACTGGACACATTGTTCACATTTAACCCGCACGGGAGGGTTTTAAAAATCATTAAACCCTAATAGGTGCAAAGTTTCAAACGGAAACCGTTATATTGTTTATTTTAAGCTAGCGGTGAGCCGTGATATGCTATCGGCTGTGACTTCGGTATCTCTGGCATGAGACGGAACTAACCTCCAGAGTCGGAAACAGCAACACGACCACAGTCAAATACTGTGCTAGCAAGTCATATTATATAATTAACCATTTTAATGTTATTATTAAACTGTTAAGCGATGTAAAGGTCCAACGGCTGCTTCCAACACCAACGTCTATGACTAATGTTAGGAGGCAACTGACCAACCAGACACCAGCTGCTTCTGAAATCAACCCGTAAAAACAGCTAAAATGAATCATTAAAAACACAAATAAATTGGTATTTTAAATGTTTATACTCACGTTTGAGGGCACTCTCACCAAAACAGCACCGACACCACCGGACAGTGGCGAGAACTAAACGCTAGCTAGCGGACGTCAAGACGGGTTGTGTTTTTTTTCTATCAGAATCTGCGCGCACGAAAACTGCTATAAAGTCCGGTTCCGTTAAAAACACCCATTCTAGCGGTATCCTCCGCCGGATGGACTGTGATTGAAAAACGGCGACTCCTGAGCCGGTTTATCTTCCAGCAGTGGGGATAAAAAGGCGGACGTCTATCTGCACACAAGCGAAAAGAAGAATTGATGGATCGCCTTGATTTACCGAAGAGATTACGTCAACTCCCTCTCGGCGCGCTGACGGACAGGCCCTAGGACCAGTGAGAGAAGAGACAGCGGTGACTAATGTGCCGGAGAGCCAATGGGAAGCCACGAGTGGGAGGGAGTGGGTGGGGTCTCTCTCCTCTCTTTTTTTTCGAGCGTGACGCCACACTGCAGGATTTCTACCCACCGCTCCCCGCACCGCTGTCACCGCAACACCCAGGGTCACCGCAAAGAGCGCCGTCTAGCGGCAAGTGGTTCACACAAAAAAAATAAACTTCACAATGTTTGCAAATAAATTCTGAATTACGACACTTTGCTCAAATAAGTGCTATAAACAAGAGAAGACTTCCAAGCCACTGCACTGCCCTCCCCCTCTCAACGTCACCTGTCAAAGGACTTCTTGCTATCTTGTCCTACTGGATGTTTTTGCACATGTTCACCTGTGCACCATAAATATTGCACATACTTTTTTTCTCTTGCATATGCATTTTGTTTATTCAACATTCCCTTCCTCAGTGCTTATGTGCAGATCTTCAACTTTCTGCACCGTAAATATTGCTTGTGTGCTGTTTTTTGATACATATTTTCTTGCATTGCTCTTGTAAATTCATGTTTGTCACCTCAGTATGTATGAGCAGATGCAACTGAATAGTATGTCTGAATGAGTGCAGCAAGCAAATGATTTAACTGCACTGATTGCTTGTTTATTGCTGCATATGACAGTAAAGCCTCTGCTCACATTAACTAGTTCATTTTCTGCAGGGTTTTTTTGTGATTGTTTGACACAATTTACTGTTCAAAAATGCTTTTTTTTCTTAAACGTGAACAGCTTCAAGACTGAAAAGTGATTTTTGTTGTTTGGAAAGACTTCCGGTTTAAATGCTGCCAATAAAACTGGGACAGCTGCCAAGTTTAATGCATTAGTTTATACCGATTACAGCAGAAGAATGACTAAGCTAATACATTTGGGAATCCACAACTCACAAAAATGTGTGGTGCCGGGAATTGGAACAAGTTGTTTTTGCCCACACAAAAAGGAAAACGTGTAAATGTACCATACAAGATATGACATTTTCTTTTTTTTGACACTTGACTGAGCCATTTTATTGATACCTTTTATCTTTACCTTGTCAGCTCAGACTGCTGCATTATTATCATCCTTACATAAACAGCGATTAGAGAAGTACGTTTCTGTTTTTTTATAATCTGCCATTCGGTACCTGTGTGTCCTCTCATTAGGTTAAAAAAAAACATTGGCCAAAAGAGACCAGACCAAACCACTACGGCATCAATCTGAGGAAAAAACAGTGACTAGTTGTGAAATAATGTGCATCATCATTTATTTCAGTTCAAAATCCTAGCTTCCAAAACAGGTATGTGGTTAAAGGAAATCATTTCCTGTACAGTTAAGGTCAGCAAGGTCAAGTTAGGTACAGTGCCATTTGAAAGAGACCGTTTTGAGGTGAGATGACTTTTAATGCTGTGCTCCTAAGATGGTGTCTCTGTGATCATGCTACATTCTCACATGTTCCTTCCACTTTGCCTAAAATACGGTTACTTGTCCATGAGCTGGTTAGGAGGTTCTGGACTTGAGGCCATGCACACACAAGTAAATTCAATCTATCGAAGTCAGCAGGGGAAATGTGTCTAAAGAGGAAGATTTGAACATACTGTGTTGTGGTAAGCCACTGCTTATCTTCCTACCGTACTCAAAAGGAAGCTGACATTTAGGATTAGTTTACGTTAAGCTACATCCTTAATGGATATTGCCAGTTCTGAACTTCATCTACAAGCACAAACTGTGCGCAAGTTAGCTCCGCGACACCAAACTACGTTACGTGGACTCAAGTTCGTCACTGTCACAGTCTTGATAAAGAAAACTTGAGGCTAGCAATTTTGTCAGAACCCACCCAGACTCTCCCAAATGTATTGCCCTCCACTCTCCCTCAGATAATTATAAGTCTTTAATGAAGCCAACATACACAATATTACAAAACAAAATGAGAACCGCAAAGGAAGATGATCAATGAAGTGACTGTATGCACCTCGCTGGTAAACCTGTTGGTGGTGGAAACATACTTTTGCTGCATTATAATGCATTAACTAACTCTTGTTAAATATATGTATATATTTTGATATATATACACAAACTCATGAGAACAAACTAAAAAGTCTTAACTTTATTATGCTTTATTTTTAGAACCATGATAATGGTTTGAGACAAAAAGGGTAAATGCAAATAAAAATCAAATCAGGTCTCTTTTTTTCCATTCAAAATGTTTGTTTTTTTGTTCTCATTGGTAGTGGTGACACTGAATTCAGGCGATTTGGAAAGATCCCTTAATGATGACTAGCAGGCCAGACGTTGGTGATGTGGTCCTTAGGCAGGCCGTCCGCCCTGTTTCTCTCTCATCCAGGTATGGATCCTCTCCTTCAGTTCAGGCACTGTAGAGTTAACAACAGAATGTGAGGAGCAGCTCAGAATCTGACATTCACTATCTAACATGCAGCAAGTTAATTTGACATTTAGCTTCCCTGAAAACACTTACTTTGACTCTGCTGTTGCTAATATAATAAATGTGTGCACTTGCTCTTGCCTACTTTAAACAAAAGCTCTTGCTTTACATGTAATTATTAATAAAAAAAGGCTTAATAACAGTGTTACCTGACTCCAGCATGCTCTCTGTGAGTGGCTGTCTGTTGAAGGGATCAGTGGGGGAGTTGAGCAGGTGGCGTAAGATGATGGATCTGTCCATGATGTTCCCCGAAGGCAGCATCACAGGGTCAGTCATCAGAGTATCCATCAGAGGGTCTGTTGTAACACAGTCACGTGGATGTTTTTACAGAAGATATAAACAGAAACACTCTAGAAACAACAAGCACTAAAGTTCTACTGAGAATCCTGACATTGTATTATTTTCTAGCTTTTATTTTTTGGTGCTTAAGCAGGCTATGTTACTAGCTAGTTTAACCACTGGCTTTTTGAAGTTAAATAAAAACAACAACAACAAACAAAAAAATGAAATGAAATGCATTTTTGTTTAAATGTTAAAAAAGAGGCAAGAAAACGGAACTTTCTTCTACTCAAGGAAGAATCTGTGCAAGATCAATGTTTTTCTACAAACAGAATAGCATGCATTGTTGCTATTTCTTCACAATCAGAGGAATCTGTGCAATACTTGAATTTCTACATATGGAAGAATCTGCACAAAATCAACAGTATTTATGTATAACTCTTGCTCATTTTTTGTTTTTCTCCTGATGTCCTTATGTTTTTGCACTACCCCTTTTGCTGCTGTGACACTGCAAGTTTTCCGGCTGCAGGAATAATAAAGCCTTATCTTAATTTAGTATTATCACCATGTAAGACAAGGCTTTATCAAATGCCACTGTGTGTGCTTTTGTGTGTGTGCGTGTGTGTGCACCAGTGGCATGTCCAACCCACATATCTGAAAATATGTTTTACATGACAGCAATATTGGTGAACCTATCAAAACACCACTAAACACGACATCCAATAAATACTCATTAGGAGCATTCGATAAAGTGTGCCCTATACTGAAATGTCACAGGGTTGTTACAGTAGGACCTGTGTGTTACCAAAATAAAACCTGACATGGGAAATTTCAACCACCCAGACAGCTGATACTCAAGCCTCCTGCATGGCACACTCCCATCAACTGTGGTGGGTTGGCTGGCATATCTGGGAATCAAAGGAGGTATGTAGACCACATTCTCGCTCCAGATTATATTAAGTCTGTGGTTACAGGATAGCCTTGCTCTAAGCTGCCTATATGGACTATATGAGCTGCAAAATCCACTGCAAATGTCTGGAATTCAATGGCAACAGAGGCTGCTGACGATCCTGTCTGTCAGTGGATGACCTGGGGTCACACCAAAAGATTCTCCTTTACTTGGGGCCAAATACTCAGTGGCTTAACAGATGTGGGTAAGGTGACCTAAACATGTTGAATGATGTTTAAAAACTATATTTGTAGACCTAGGTTGATGTCTATTGTGAAGCTTTAAGAGCTAGAGCAATATGACAGAAAGGCCGCTTCAGGTTTTTTCAGTATTTTTATTCATAGAGAACCTGAGCAATAGAATACTGTAATTTTAAATGCATCTTCTTATGACTTGGATGTAATCAAACTAATAGCCAAAATAGATTTAGCAGCCATACTGAGAATTTAGATATGTAAATATGTAAACTAGACAGCCTTATTGACCTGGAAAAAAGACCTGGAACTGATAGTAAATTGCATAAAAAGTGGGATATTATTAGAGTCTGTGGGAAAGCAGACGCAG
The DNA here is from genome assembly GCA_024666655.1 of Dascyllus trimaculatus. Taxonomy (NCBI): domain Eukaryota; kingdom Metazoa; phylum Chordata; class Actinopteri; family Pomacentridae; genus Dascyllus; species Dascyllus trimaculatus. The sequence continues at coordinate 25,871,131 of CM045452.1, forward strand.
CTCTTCTTGATTCAAGTTACCACTACTGGACAACCAGATTCAGAAGTTTTAGTTATGGTGCTTAAACATACTGTGGACCAACACACACCTTTGAATTCATCAGGTGCATCACTGTAGTCCATTTCAGACTGGGAGTTCTTGGCGACGATTTCCTCCACCTTCTCAGATAGCAGCTTGAATTTTTCAATGGCGATGGAGGACTTAATACCAGCCTTCCTCATCTTTGAAATCACCTCCTCAAAGAGTTCACGGCTGTATGACCGCTATAAAGAAATGAAAGAAGTGTTATTTGGGAGGGAAAACCCTTTGAGATGAGTGTTCAATACCTTATTTTCATATTAAAACATGAACACGGTTCTGTCTAAACTCTTTTTTCGTAGGCGGTGGTACTGAATGCAACAAACAGCAGCTGGGCTCCGTAATAAACAAAGCCTGAGGTAGTAGACTCCCGACATTACAATATAGATAACAATACAGGCAAATTAAATGATTAACTGGTATGTCACTGGTGCCTGATTATTCAAACTTTTGTTGTTGAGATTTAAATGTTACTTGTTCTCAGCAAGTGATTAAAACCAAAATGTAAATCAAGCAGAAGTCTGTTCTGCAAAAGTCCAGAAACTTTAACACAGAACACAAACAAAGCATTTCCTTAGAAGTAGCACTGAAAAGTCACTCAAGTAAATGTTGACTAGCATATACTACATGATCAAGCACATATAGTACCACATTAAAATGTCACAGAAAGCACAGTTTCTACTTTGCAATTCACACATTAAAATGAACTAATCTAAAGTATTTGGTCTCTGTCTGCTTCCTGCTTTCATTATTTGGTGAGAAGTGGAAATTTACGACTAGTGGGGTGACCTTTGACAAATGGCTGTGATTGGCTGGGTGAAACCTGGGTCAAACACTGTACTGCATTCATCAAGTACAATAGGGAATTCATGCTGTTGTCTTAAAGGCAATGCAGCTACGGCTGCTGATCAATCACGATTTTTCCCTGTAGCCTTTTCACATGATGACTGTGTTGTTAGAGTCAGTGTAAAGTTTAATCTTTGACTGCAAATATTGTATTGGTTATGAAATCGGTCCCAACCTGGTCGTCTGCGATTGCTTTAGCAAAGCGGGCACAGTCTAGCTGCAGGTAGATGTCAGTGAGCTGGTCTAAGAGTTTCTTGGGTTCAAAGCCATACTTCTCCGGGTTTTCCACCTTCAGGTCCCGACACTTAGGCCCACACAGCTGCTGGAGGTTAAAGTTGAGCATGGCAGCTAAACGAGGCCCCAGTTCCTGTGTGAAGAAGGCAGCACTTTTCAGAATAGTGCCCGGTTCAAAATGTCCAATCCTGTTGGACGATGTTTCCTTTACAATAACCTTTATTGTCTCACTAAGAGCAGATTTCCACTCACACAGCCTATAATACATCAAGTGTATACTATAAAAAGTCCAGTGTGAACAGTGACACTCACAGGCCTGAGGAAAGGCTTCTGGACCTGCTTGGTGAGAATGTGGAACATTTCAACTGTTTCTGTAGCCAGGGCCAGATAGGAGCGAGACACCCGCTCATCCTGAGTCAGCTGGGACTGGCGGCTCTGCTGCTGCTCCTGAAAGTTGGTAAGAAAACACATAAGCATTACTATTCTCTAACACTTGCCTCCTGTTTCAGAGCTCAGCACAACTATCAGTGAGATAACCCTTCTGACCTTTGTTACCGTTTTGTCTTTGCTTGTTAATTTTTTTCCACTGTTCTTTCAGGGCTTTGCACAACTGCATTTTTATTATTTCAGTTATGTGTTTGTGTTGCCGACTAAATGCACATGACCCCGAAAAGCTGAGCACTGACCCTGGGCAGCTGCTCCCACTGCTCCTTATTCTTCATCTCCTCCTGAACTTCATGGATACGCTTCAGGGACTCAAGGCTCTCGTCTAATAAGAAGGTGGTGTCATTAATCAGCATGTTGATGTAGCGCACAAACTGCTTGCCAGAGCTAGTGGGGAGTAAGCAAAAACAGGAGAATAGGTCAGGTTGGAAATCATCAGACAACCACTGAGTCAAACCTCACATGACCAAAGTTGTTTGTCAATAGCAAACTCACTTGAACTCCTCCATGAAGGTGCCGTGGTGAGCAATGTTCTGCCAGAGACTCTTGAAGATAGTGCTGATATGGTACCGTATAGTGAACTTATCATAGAACTCACTGGTAGCACCGGTATGCTCAACATCTGAAGGAAGGAATATGAATGGGTCAGCTACATAAAGACTTTTTTGTGGATTATAATCAGCATTACATTTCCCATTCACTACAATAGCAGCACAGAACTACAGAATCCGTAGAACTCACCAGTGTAAAACTTCATGAGGGCGGGGACCAGCTGTTTGACAGACAATGGGTGGTTCTCCATCATTTCAGAGAATCGCTGAGTACGAGGCTGTACAGCAGGGTTGGTTACGAACAGCACCTCCACCAATTTGGCGATAAGGTAGGGGTTCCTGATGTAGTTCTGACTGCAGATGAACACCACTAGGAAGGTGACGATGTCCTGGACACACGGCTCATATAAAACCTGGGGAGAGTACCTGGAATAAAGTAGATGGTGAGGCGAAAGAAAGAATGAAACAAGCAGGACTGGTACCAGCTTAATAATTTAATTACCGTCCATTAGGTAATAATAAAAGTATAGAAATTGTGCACATAGATGTACTACTTTCACATGTAATAGCTGTATTTTCCTTATTTTATGTTGTCCTTTCTTTAAAATAACATGCTAAGTACAAACAATTTTTAGTTCCTTCCATAAGACATTCACTGTTTAGACATGGTTGACCAATGAGACAAGCAGGCAACTTACTGCACGACAAAAAGCAGAAACTCTGCCACATCTTCAATGTAAAACTCAGGTAGAGCAGCAAAGCTTTTAGGAATCTCCGGGTTCAGAGGCAAGTTAATGCTGTGTAAGGGAGAAAGAAATAAACACAGTGCTTTATGATTTATGATATACTTTAAAGTGAAACACAGCATAACAGACAGCAAAGATACGCGATGCCAAGTCTGTTCCTTTTCCATCAATCTAATAAACAGCAACATGGTCTGTCTGTGCAGAGGGAACTCACTTGGGGTAGGCAGGGTCCACCATGCGAAGAATGAGCTGAATGACTGTGCTGTAAAACTGCAGACATCTGCGGAGCAGGTTTTCGTCCAGAAGGCCCACGTCAGCACAAGCTTTGGCTCGCACCAGTTTCTGACAGGACAAAGTCACACACGATAAGGTTCACATCTCTGTAAATATGCTCTGCTGTAGAATTCTGCATGTTTCAGCATTTAAGGCTAGTTTTGGGTGCAACTCTTCAAATTTTTAAATGCACTAAGGCAAAGGTTGCTGAGAGTACTTGCATGTCCGTACCTTTAAAATGGTGCTTAATGTTTGAACAATGAATGAAGGAAAGACAGTGAGTGTATCTAGAAGGATGTTAAACTGACCTTGAGCTGGGTTTTGCACCGTTTAAGCATCTCTCTGTGCCGACTTGCCAGCGGAGAATCTTTCCACTGGCTCTCACTATTTTTGAGCTCCTCTACAGTCCTATCATATAAAACAACACAATTAACACACACACACATTGTGAATAGGCTATGATTATCTTTCTAAATGTGCTCATGTGTGTACCTGTTGAGTTCACGGATGGCACGCAATCTGCGGATGTAGCGCCGGCAGCCAGGCAAGATAGACAAATGGTGGGTGTGAAGCGTCAAGAAGAAACACTCTGTGGGGAACTTGGGTTCTGAAAACTTGGTGGGGTCTTCGTCTGTACATGTTAACACAAGAAATTCATTATCTCAACTTTACTGGTAAAGTAAACCTAGATTACACTGGGTCATGTGTTTTCTAAATTATTGCAACAACATATGGCATGACTGGTAGACAGTACCTATTACTTGAGTGTAAATAAAGTGGAGTCAGAACGAATAGATGAAGTGATTTCTCTGAGACTAATTGGATCACTTCTTCATTATAAAAAAACAGACAAATCGCAGTCCTTGCATGTTGATGAATCACTCTTGAGAACTGATAAATATGCATAATAGCTCCTCTATGTGAAATTGGCAGATTTATCAAAATGACAGCAGTTTATGAGCCATGCACACAGCTTGCATTTACTGAAATTAGCATACCAATTAAATCACTTTAAACATCAAGGAAGAAACATTTTTTAAAAAGACAAAACAAGCATTTTAATTTATGTCAGCTTACGCAGTTCAGTCAGCCAGCTCTTGAGCTCCTCCATGGTGGCTTTCAGACGAGTCTCTTCTAGGCTGACAACAAGGCGACACCGTGGATGGAAAATGTAGTGAGGGTCCACCGTCTCCAGCTTGATCTTCATGCTCAGCTGTTGCAGCACCCATAAGAAGTTGAGCATGAAGCCATCTGTTGACACCAGCTTGTCATCGGTCTGGGAGACACGAGAAATTGTTGTTCAACAAAGTTCAAGACTTCAACATGGCTGAAATTGTTGAAATCAATACCAAAGTTTACGCATGCATGCACACATTCTCTATGCACCTTTACATTTTCTGTCAGTTAATAAGACCATGATATAACACTACATGTATTTATACAGCAGTTTTTCTTATAGTGAAAATCTAGCATCCAATAAATCAATCATACAAATGCCATGTTTAAAATGGAATGCATAACTTATGCAACCTACCTGCATCTGGGCTTTCTTCACATTGTAGTTGACTAGAGCTGCCATGTAATTGAGAGCTAACTCGCGTGTCTCTCCATTTAGTAGGATGTTATGGAGAACTTTAAACAGGTCACCCTGATAAAGACAGCAAATAAATAAGTACATTCTTCTACACCGATACAAAAGAACAGCTATACTAAAGCATTATGAACTGAAGGCTTACCCTTGCTGACTCCAGGTAGTGCTGCAGTGATTGGCTGACAACTCGTGTGTTCTCCATGGTGATGGCTGGGCCAGAGAAATACTTATCTCCTACTTTGGTCTAAACAAAAGGCAAAGATATGTTGAGTCATTACAGATTTTCTGTACTTGGGGGAAAAAAAACTTGCTGCATTTCAGCTCCTGTTTCTGCAGAGTCACGGTATGAAGTGTGCTTTTCATTCTCACTTTTAAGCTTTTTACATGACCTTTAAAGACGAGCATACAATGCAAATTACCTACAGTCCGGTGCCCTTCGGCTATGTTGAGTATTTAACTGATAAGACAGAGCTACGAGACACATCAGTGGTAAAACTTACATCATCCTCAGCAAACACAGAGAGGCCGAAATAGGCTCCAAGGTAGGACAGTCTCTGGATCTCTCTGCCACAACCAGGGCTCAGAGGTTTGGGGCACCATAGAGGCAACGATGTTACCTGCACAGAAGAGCCGAGACAAACATTACACAAATGGACAAACAAGTAGCAGTGCATCAGTGCATTCTCATCGGCCCTTTTTAGGTCATTTAAAGAAGCTAAATGCCTAAAATGTGACTTAAAATGAATAAATATGCAGAATTTCCTAAGGGGATAAATAAATATTACTGGACAAGAGACAAGCACCTAGGATAGCTTAATACAAACTCAAAAGAACTCTGCTATGAGAGACTGTTATGTCACTTAATGTAGGTCTGGATGTCCTTTTCCACACACTGGAATTTTGTCTTGGCCTTCATCTTTAAACAGTATTTATTTTGCGCCACAAGCAAAATAAGTAGAGCTCATTTCTTTGTGCTGATGCCAACTGGTCATGCTGGGTGTGAGAAATGTATAAACAAAAGACAAAAGCCACCTTAGCAAATAAAAACCAAGGAACTTCTTGAGGACCAAACTGTTTGAGAGCTGTTTTCAGAAACACATGGTGCAAACAGTTTGAGCAACAAGGCAACAATAAACACTTAAGTGTCAAAATTAAGCTCCAGTCATCCGGCTGTGTACTCACCAAATTGCACACTGGGTGAGTCTTTCCGAACTTAATTTCACAAAGCTCAGCTAATGCCTGCAAACACACACAGAATGGATTCAAATCTTCAGGTAACGAAGCATCTTTTTCTGACCACAACACAACAGACTGTACATGCTTTTACTAGACTTAATAACATGTATAGTGTCAAGTTTGAGGTCAGTTGATGACTCATATTACAAGGCTTACAAAAAGATTATACCCCCAAAATATTCTGTCAAGCAACCTGCAACACATTTATACCATCAAAAACTACTGATGTTCTACAAAATAAAATTCTATTATAGTGTATGCTCACGTGAATGATGAGCAACAGCCACTGTACTCAGAATTTCCACATGAGATTGTCAATAAAACAAGAAAATCAAAAATGTCCAAGACAAGCGGTAGCACAATGGGAGCACTCTAATATTACACGTTTAAGCATTTCTACAAACGGTGCATATAGTGTGTATCATTAACTCTCCTTTGCCTTCTGGTTTTGTAGATCAACTCAGAACAACGTGTTCTTACCATGAGGGGGAATTTAAAGTTGTCACTGTCAAAGGAACATTCTTTCACTGCAAGAGCCAGCCCATGGAGGATAGGAATGAAGATCTGAAAAACAAGATAGGAAGCAAAGCATGCTTCAGTGTCAATTTTGAGAACCGACATTTCCAGCTCACAGCAAAATTCAGATTGCACATTTTTGTAATTTTCATGATAGTCAACTTGTGTTGGAGTAGCTTCACATACTCCATTTACATTCCAGCTTGCAGACGAGGGCTGGGCAATATATACTACTAAAAATATGCGCATTTGTATATATTTTATAGAATTAGCCGTCTCATACTGAATTTAAGGTCTGTGTCTGCAAAAGAAATAGACTGAAAAACATGACTGCACATTGATCAACACTCTCAGTTCGTATTTTGTGAAAAACAAATGCCACAGATGTACTTAAGCGACAGAACCCCAGTGTGCTGATTTTACTTCGCTGAGTCTGTCACTACATGCTGGGTTGCTAACGCTTCACTGTGCAGACTTTAATGCTCTTCTCTGTGCTGAAACCGAATATTCAAAGTGGGTTTGTTCAGTTGAGACATCTAGTTCAGACAGTCCATACCTGCATAAGATCTTCATTTTTCTGAATGTGCATAACACATGCAGACAATCCAAGTTGTTAAAATTGTAAATGAAACTTTTATTTTGTGTGTGTCTCCTGCAATATACAGCTCTGGGGTATCTTTCTGATCCTGTATGGTGTGATAGCTCCAACTTAAATGGAGTAAGTGTAAGCAGGCATCAAAAATAGACGGATATGCTTCCCACCTGTCTGAATACTTCTTCCTCCTGGTGAGTAATGCGCACCAGCTCCTGAATAAAGCCATAAGGAAGGTTCCGACACAGCATATAAGGTACCAGCAGAGACTGTTGGAGGGGGCTCCTATGTGTAGTAAAAAGGACAGAAAAACACAGTGTTCCGAGTAAATAAATAAATAAATAAATGTGACTGGAGGCAAGGCGAAAGAGTAGTTGCTATGGAGACGGAGAGGAAAAGGAACAGAACATACACAAATATAATGACAGATAAGAAAACAACCCCAAAAGACTGTCACAGTGAGTGGTTGGCTTTCTCACCGAGGCTGAGTCAGGGTGCCTTGCAGGACCAGGGCAACATGGGAAATACACTGAGAGCGAATGTTACTGAGAAGCTGGCTGACATTTGGTTGGCTACACATCTGAGAAAGAAAGAGAGGGAGGAGAAGAGAGAACATGGTTATGGCTTGCAAAAAGTAGATTCCGTAGGTTCTCAAACACTGCTGAATCACTGTGCTCTCCAACAAGCAAAAAACTCCTTTCCAGACCAACTCTACCTTCTAAAAAAGAACTAAACACTGACTGTTATAACAAACATTACTGTGTTTATAATCTGGCAATCCTAATGCTACGACAGAACCTCTGCACAGGTTTTCTTTACCAGTATGAGGAAACTAGTTAAATCCAGGTTTAGTCATTTCTTTGTCTTCCAGACAGCCATCTACCTTGGGAGCTTTCCTCTCCTCCATGCCAACACTGTCAAAACGCTCGATGAGGTAGTTCAGCATCTCTGTCTCTTTGCATGCTTCAATGGTGAAGCGGTCGCTGGCTGAATCGCAGGACATCCCCCCTCCACATGCACCAAGACTGCAAACAGGAAGGCAGACACAAAAGCAGACAGAGGGGCTGGTTAGACAACAAAAAATAAAACCAGCGCAGAGAGACATACCGTTAGCATTAAAAACTATTAAGGGTAAGTTGTTAACGAGCTCAAACCCAATTTTCGAGGTCCCTGAAAGAAAACAAACTATTAAGCATTAGTGACGGCTTGGGATCTTGAAAAAGAAGAACAGTTTAGATTACGATAAATATTCAAGAGCCTATTTGCAGCAAATCTTTAAAGCCAACAGTAGGATTCATCTCATCATATTTATCTGTCAAATGGGGCACTAAGAGTTTAAATTGCATTAGTGGTCAGCTACAACAGCGTAACTCGGATGTGAGTGGCTTCAAGACACAACAAATCCTAGTAAATAAAAACAACTTTGTTATTTGAACAGGCAACGCAGAAATATGACTTCTGCCCTAAACTATAATCGTTCTTGAAGCTAAAGACGAAACCAACACAAGCTATGATGTTAAATAGGAATGCAACTTGATTCATGCGTATTAAGTTGAGATGCAAGTTTAATTACTGATGTAAAAACTGTTTGACTCGAAGTAGTAGAATGAATATCCACACTGCAGACATCAGCTTTCCTCTAATAATGCAGGTTAAATAATCCTAAAATGATATTCAAATGCTCGTTGGTGGTTGAGGGTCATTTCTCAGAGATGTGCAAGACTGTTATATCTATTAAAGTACAACGCTTATATTTCACACATTAAAAAAATAAGATACGAGCCAATCTACTTTACTCGATAAATAAGAAATGACAATGTTTACATCCTGCAGCACATTTCCCATATAACCACTTTCTCTGACTGCATTTAAAACTTACCTTAACAACCACCTAATGACCAAAACACTCTCAGAGAAAGTTAAGCCTACATTAGTTTATTCTTCACCACCAGCCTGGTGTGTTTGCTCTCCGTTAGTAGTAAGCCTACAGGGCCCACTGGAACATGCAGTAGGCCCATCCCCGAGCAAGCGCACACACACGTTAACACACACCGTGCAGTGGTGTACCTGGACCCAAACTGAACCTGTGAAAAATCCTCCTCCTCCCCAGAATCTTCATCACTGCTGTCCTGAGACATGTCAGAGAGGGCAAAAAACAGGAAGGACAAGGGGCTAACGGGACAACAAGAAAACAGGAGTAGTGAGAGGAGGATTGGAAGAAAGGAGGATAACGTGCAAGCGTGAGGACACAGAAAGGAAAGCGGGAAAAAAATATCAGGACAAATGTAGTATGGTAACAAGCTACAAGAAAAGAGGACACAGAAGAAGAGAGCACTGAGAGAAACTATGTAGGGTTGCGTGTTTCGAGGACTACTTCTTGGGATGTGTTTTAAATATTAATTAATGCTATTTTGTCTGCAGCTTTTAGCACACTGCTGCTAACTGAACTGATCATTCATACAACTTGTCACGGCAAAGAGGCTTAAGTCACATGTTATTTAAGAATTTGAGGGCCAAGAAAAAGTGTTTAAAACCTGTTTGTTAAAGTAGTTGACATTAGCTTATTTCTAATAGGATTACATCTTTTAAAGTTATGTGTGTTAGCAACAACCAGTCTTGATAATGTAAATGAACATACTAGAATGTAATGAAACTGATAATTCACTGAAGGTCTCTGGAGTTAGAAGCGGTTCAAAACCATCACTTGGGTATTTTTGACTGACAACATGACTTTTCACAACTGCTTTTGAAAAAGTCCCGATTTCTGTTTTTAAACGTAGAAATGTTGAAATATCAAGCTTTTCATTGACTTTTAGACTACCAGCGTAAATCTAGATAATCATAATAAGAAACGACTGCATGAAGGTCAATATAAGAACAAAGTGTACAGTAAAAGACAATTTAGCCGAAGCTTTAACTGAAAGACCCAGGTCACACCTAAGCTTAAATCTGAAGCTTAGGTTTTTAGTATGTTTGCTTGTGTGTGCACTCCACGCTGACATGCAAATGACAGGTGAGATACCTAGATGGTGGGATCCTGGCAGCAAAGGCAGCCTGTCGGGTATTCAATCTGGGAGAAGGAGGCACCACGGAAGGGGTTGTGGAGGAGGGCTGGTTGCGAGCCCTAGGCGAACCCAAGGAGAGGGACTGGGGGCTAGTTGGTGGCACAGGAACTGGGGTGTTTGGAGGAACATAGGGGCCTGCAGGGCTTGGAGAGGCTCCAGGGAAACTAAATCCTCTGTGACCTGGGCTCGATGGGGAAGGAGCCCCCCAGGGAGTAGTGACAGAGTAAGGCCGATATCGCTGGGAGATGGGCATGGGGGCAGATGGAGGGTTGAGGGAGTGTCTCGGAGTAGCAGTAGCGGGCGGACTGGGAGGAACAACGAATTGTGGGGTGGAGGGTGTAGAAGGTGTAGAAGGTACAGTGGTTGTAGTAGGGGTGGGGAGAGATGGGGAAGTCCTCTTGGCTGCATCCAGAGCCGCTGGGTGAGGACTACCACACCCATACAGACTGTGGACAACATTGATAAGATGATCATTGGTAAAAATGAAGTAGTGACAATGCTTTCAATAACAGAAATGATTAAAGCAAGATCAGAAAGACTGAGAAGAACAGGTGGCAGCTTCCAATCACAGAATAATAAAGAACACTTCTGAGGAGGAGTGTAGATAACAGTCTACCCACAGCCTGGATATGTCTGGGATCTAGACTGTCAGATTACATAATGATCAGTCAAGGTACTTGCCTGGACAGAGAGCTGGCTCCAAAGGACCCAGCATTGGGCCCCATTGGGCTGCCACCTTGACTGGAGGGCTGCACCAGCGTGAGACGGTGGTCGGGGGATTTGGCTGCTGCAATTGGCTGTGAGGTGGCGGTCAAGCTGGCGAAGGGGTTGTGGATACGTGACTGGGTGGACATCATTAAGACTTCCATCAGGATCTGGCCGATAAGGTCTTTAAAGTCAGAGTATACTGAAGGAGGGAACAAAGAAAACAGGTAAAAGTCACGTTACCAAATGCAGGAATCTGTTGAGGGGTCAATCAGCTTGTTACAGTGACAGAGACGAAGAAGTTGTTTAGTGACAAACCATCTTTAGGGTTCTGGTGAAACTCTGCAGCCAGTGAAGGAAGAAAGATGACATCTCTATCCTGCTCCTTCCACGATACGCGGAGGATCTTACAAATGAGCTGCAGAGCCTGTTCTTCAGACACATCTGAGTTTGCAGAGGTTTCCTGAGATCAAGAAAGAGAGAAAACAGTCAGGGTTTGATAATAATCATAAGGTAAAACGAGAGTTCATGCCAAGTGGACTAGCATTCTCAGGATAATCATCATTATCTCATGATCTCTCTGGTTGAGCAACGGACAGGTATGCATCGATGAAGTGAAATAAAAAAACAAAACAAAACCAAGAATAGCGTTCATGGAAAGTCCCCACTTACTCATCTGTAAATACCCAAAGACTCCTTTTATGTTTATTCGTTAAAGACTTGCACGATTTCAAGATCACCATGATCAAAGTCAAGTAGGCAAAATAATTAAGGATAAAGAGATGCCTCTCTTTAGAGTGGTGTTTGCTGCAGCTGTTTACCTTTTCAGTTAAGTTCCTCTTCTCCCTGCGGTCACTGTCCTCCACCTCCATGTTCTCTATCCCTGAGTCCACATCCACCTGGGACATGCTGAAATAAAAGGGAATGGTACAGTGTTTTATATGTCTCTTTGTCACTTAACAAATCACAATAATATTCAAAGCTAAACGAAGCTTCAAACAAAGTGTTATTCGTCTCATCTCTTTTACTACAAACCACTGGAATCTTGTGCAGCAGGCTGAGCAGAGCCTCTGTTTGCTGAGATGGAGAAACCTACATATTTTCACAACTCAAAACACGAACTTGGCAGTACAACACGCCACAGGAAAACTATTACCTCTTTTCACAGGAGGCAGGGTCAATGTCCATGCTCTGCGATCGGGACAAACTCTGGGACTGAGTCTCAAGGCTGTTGGAGGGGGAGCTGGAGAGGGAGCTCACACCCTCGCTGCTCTGACTGCCATACGCCACCCCTGCAAAAGCAAAACACCAGAAATGCATTAAATTACTTAATTTAGCATGTTTCTTGTTGATTCTGGAATAAGTCTTCTACTGTAGTGCTGGCTTCAACTTAGATTGTGAGTGAGGTTTGGTTTTAAGTTTGTTTGGTTCTGTTTGTTTGTTTAAAGGCTAGATTGCTGGAGTGTATGAAACCAAAGACCCCGCACTTTGGATTGACCAATCAGAGCAGACAGAGGTTGCTAAGACAGTATCATCTTCTAGGTCACCACCAAATAATTATCTATCCTAAAAACACATTGTATCTTTTGTACTTGCAGCCTGTGCAGCATTGAATTTTAGTCACGTCTCTTCCTGTTCTGCATTTTACGTATTTATTGTTTACAAGGCATGGAATGAACAGTCGCAGCATAAAGAGACTACATTAGTTCCACTTGCCAATGTACTTAACACCAACATAACACAGTCACAAACAGGAAAGAAAGGATTATGCAGGGATAAAATCAAAACAAACAAACAAAATAAAAAACAGATGGTGAATCAGCGACAATCATAACAGAATGGACGCCCCAAACCGCACATCAAACTAGACAGTCTACTCTGGTGTATTGTGTAATTTGATCTATGCACAGAAATATTATGAGGGAATTGTACCAATCAGGTATGCTCGCAAAATTTCATTTGCATATAAGAAAACAAAGGGTTCCATGTCTTGGTGAAAGTGTTTGAGAAGCCTCTCATTGTACACCTCGTTTTCTGCAATTTAATGATTGGAAATATTAATCAGCATGAAATAATCAAGCACCTAGCTTAGACTGAGGAAAGTTATAACATCTAATTTCAGGAAGCGGACACGCACTTTTGGGCGAGCATTTCCAAATATTGCTATGAGAGTGTCTGGACAAGGGGCTTAGATATATAGTGTGAACACCTCCGTGCATACAAGGACTGAATGATTTGGGTAAAATATCTGTTTGCGATTTTCAGACAGATATTGTGATTGTAATTTCATTTGCAACGTATCTTAAAGGAAAGCTTAAATTCAATATTCACAATGTAATAGATTGTAAAAATGTGGAGCATTACCACATGAGATGCCATAAAAATCATGACTGTCACACAAGGAAATTCAATTTGTAAAGCCACTGACACGACTGTATAAACTCTGGGTCGGACACATACATCTGCAATCACAGAATCCACAATTTCACTGATTACCTTTCTTCAAATTGTGCTTTGATTTGAAATCGAATAATTGTTCAGTCCTAGTACAAATCTTATATTATACCTTTGAGGGTAGACTGTGATGATATGAAAACATAAAGGAATGAATCATCAGGGAAGGAGGAGAATCAGTATTATTGGGAGACAACAAAGCATCTAAAAATGTTTAAGAGAGTTTGCTGAAATTATATTTTTTTTATGTATGGATCTCTAAAATCTCTGATGCCAGGCTTGAACCTATGGAGATAGAGAATGCTCCATAGTTGAAGAATGTAAAAAAAAAATGCCAGGAATTAGGCTACTGGTGCATTCGTTCTAATTTTTATTTCATATTCATCATGTGATTGTGCCTCTCAAATTTTAAAAGCCATCATTATGATTATTGTTATTGTAATAATACCTGTTGCTACTAGAGCATTAATACCAGTTTTAGTAAGGATTAGTGGTTGAAACACGGTGTCTGTTGTACTTTTAAAATGATCAACTGTCATTTTGTCACCATTTCAAAGGAAATAAAATAAATTCCACACATACCACTGTGACCTAAGATAGGCATGAAATGATTAAGCAGCCATTTAAGGTGGTCATATCAGAGCTATTAGTTACGGATGAACCGACTCTTAAGCCACAGTGGGTTAGCAAAGATTCAGATTGGTGTTTTTAAGATCAGTGTGGTGTGCCATACCATTAAGCCCTGATTACTGCAAACAGGCAGAGAGAAAGCTGATTAACACACAGCATCTTATGGTAGACGAATGGCTGGAATTAACATCCCTCTCCTGGTTCTACAACGATCTCACAATGATCAATACAAAACTTTGTACACTAGCACTGTCAGAGAGTATATACATTAAAAATGAACTCAGTTACAATGGAAGGTTGTCTAACTGCCGAGAAGAAAACTTCAAAATTTAACCAATTATGCACTATACCATTGCCCCTAAAAGGTAGAATTGTATAGGAACAACTACATATATCCACACAGTGCCCGGAAACTAGTGCATTTTCTAGAGCAGTGCACGGGTGAAAGCCTCAATTCAGACTCTGTATGGCAGGGCTTACACTTGGTGTCAAACAAGGACACTGGTGATCACAATAAGCTGCTCCTGCTTGTGTGTATGTCATTCAGGACATGTATCAGACTCCTGCTGTTCAAATATCAAGGTCACAAATATAAAGGTCCAACCAATCAAACCAATGTTGTTTATCTTTTAAGCCTCATGGACAATGTGTCACAGACTCATTCGAGGAGGATAGTACAGCTATCTGTACAGCTCACTAAAAAGGTTGACAACAATAATCTCTGGTGGCAGACTAGATCCGTTAACATCAAACCTAAATTGCAAGTTTTAAAATGAAGAATTAAATGCAATAAAAAAATAATTAGTACAAAGTAGCCAAATACATTCAAAAAAACCTATAGATCTCATTCATTTCCTACCAGAGGTGCCCATAGGGGATGTGGCAGGGGTACCACTGTGGACATTGAGCCCCAATGATTGAGAGGAGGCTGGTGGCACAGGTTGTGGTGCAGCACCTGAGGGTCCAGGGAGGGGTCCGGGTGGAGTCTCTCTCTGTGGGGATGTCAGGGGTGTGCTGAGAGGGGTGCCGGGCTGTGATGTCTGTCCTCCTGCCAGTCGCGCCAGTCTCCTTCTGCGAATCTTAAATTAACATATAACAGTAGATTTACATGTTGACTGAATGTACTGTGCACACCTCTGCACAATATGACATCAAGACTGTTGAACTGTTTGTTGACAAATTGATGATTATTCATATTTTTCTGATTATGCATAAATTATAGATACCTTTCAGATGATAAGAAATACAAGGCGATAAATTCATTACCCATATTTAACAATTATACACACACAAACGACAACTGAGTAAAGCGGTGATCGGTTTTCATTTACGTGTTTTGGAATAACACTGTGTTACGCTTAAAAGCCAGGGATCATATACTGTAACCTACATTACGAACGAATTCACATATGAGCTTCAATTGCCACAACTTGGCCGAAGGGCTAAACAGTTATATGAAATTAACTGCAGCTCAGCGGAGTATTGATCGAGCAGCTAAATGCAAGTGCAAGGTGACAAAGAATATCTTAGATCGTGTGAGGTTCAAGGGGAGCAGCTCGGTGGCCATACAGTCGGCCCACGGTTGATTGCACAATGGTGGCCCGGTGTGTTTTTTATGCTGAGTCGTCTCGCAGGCTAATTTTTGGCTGTTAGCAAAACAACGTTAGCAACTGTCAGCTAGCTTCCCGGAGGAAGATATGTCAAATTCAAATGTAACGGTGTCTGTCATGACACAGGCACGACAAAACTTCTGCCAGATTAAATCAATGCATCATACTCTCACAAATTTCGTTGCTTTATTTGAAAATAATGTTATCCAGTTTGTGCACAGCCTTTAGCATTACGGTAGCTGGTTAGCACTTTTCTCCGGCTAAATGAAATAGGCAGCGGTGACAGAAACATACGACCCACAACCAATTTCTCGGCCGTTCACTCGTCATTTTTACAGATAATCTTAAACAAATAGCTCATGAGTCGAGTTGGTTAACACGTATTTATGTGTGCCGGTGTTGAACTAACTGTAGGATTCTGTCGAGAATGCTTTTCTTCCATGTAGATCATGCTAAAATTCCAGCTAGCTTTTGTAGAGACTAGGCTAGTAGCAAGACCACCACCACAAATAAGGAAAATAATCTGCAAACGTAACTCTACATTTTAACGTCATGAGCGTAAAAATATTCTAAACACTCAGTTTGAGCGTGTTTCCATTGTCGGCTTACCTCATCTGCGCTCAACTCCTCCATCATCGCAGCTAACTTAGCTTGCTATTTCACTTTCAACTGCCTTACCGTGCCAGCCAGAGCCAGCTAGCTAGCTTGTATTAGAACTAAATATGCATAGTCTAACTGGTTCAACAAATACGTGTCAGTCTTGATTGTCTTCAAGGTAAAAACTAGGACGCCGGTGTGCGGAGGGTGCCGGGATATAGTTCCTCCCGAAAGTCTCTCGTTTGCTAGTTTTCTACCAAGAATGAAACAAAAAGAAAAGTAGCTAGCTATTATACGTCAAAATACAACGGCGGCCATTTTGGTTCTACAACACGTCACGTGACTTAAGGGACTGCTGGAGGTGTGTGGCTTCACTGTGTCGCATTGATAAATTTAGTGTTTCACCTGTTGTGTGCGTGAATAACTCATTGTTTTGTGTCCATCTAATGCGGTGTTAATGAATGAACTGTCTGCTCGCTGCTCAGAGCTGCTTTCTGATTCATCCCGATGTTTGCATTCTTCCTTAAAAAAACAATCAGCACATCCTGAAGTTACTCATTAAACTCAGTGTGCTTGAACTGTCAGTAGGGCACAAGGTCACTGCAATGATGTTGTGTATGGTGAGCTACTTTTAAGGCCAAGTACTGAAGAAAAAAACATATTGAATTTGGATTGAACCACTTTAGCCTGTTTATCAGGGGCATGAAAACACTTTAATGTTAATGTCAAATAAATAAATAAATTGACGCACATAAGGAACAAATAGGATAATAAAGGAACAACCTCTCCTTGATATACATTAGAATAGAGTTTTATTGCCATTTGCAGGGTACATTGCAGTAAAAGTACATTGGAATTCTTGTACAGATGCTACATTGCACATGTTAGTTTTTATTAAATAAAGAAAGCAAGTAAAATCTGAAGAGGCCTCGGGGGATGCAGACTAGCACACCTTGGGATACCTGCATGGAAGCCAACCGGGAGATTAGCACGCTCTTTTATCAAGGGATATAACAGGATATTATGAGCTAGGAAGTGGAGTTTGTTAATGCATCCAAAACACTGAGTTTTATTTAGTGCTTTCATGGCTGTCCCTATGGTATTATTATTGCCCAGGAGTAATAAACATATACATACCTACAGTAGAGTTATATTAAATGCAAAAATCAAACTACCCAAACATCCTTTTCTACATTATGTTTGAAAAGAAAAAAAGTTTCCATATCAGTGCATATCTTGAAGGTTTCTGTTCATTTCAGTTAATTCCATCTTTGTATTTTACAGTGGCCCAAGCATTTCTAATATGTGACTTTATTACTATATACACTAATCAGGCATAACATTATGACCGCCTGCCTAATATTGTGCTGGTCCCCCTTATGTGCTTAAAATGCTCTGAACCATTGGACATGGACAAGAGGACCTCTCAGGGTGTCCTATGGGGTCTGGAACCAGGACACAGGCACTGGATCCTTTGGGTACTCTGGCTTGTGCAGTGGGGCCTCTGTCAATCAAACTTGTTCCACTGCATCCTGTTGATGCTTGATCACAATGGGGTGTAGGAAGTTTGGAGGTCAGATCAACATGTTGGGCAATTGTCATGTTCCTCAACATGTTCCTGATGGTTGATGTTGTTACCATGTGGTGGGGTGAATTTTCCTGCGGGGGTAGACCAGTGACATTTGGGATTTCCATTTGTATGAGGGAGTGTGTTTGTTGTGGGACAATGTTTATTTGGGTGTCTAAGTCTCATCAACACAGGTGTTAAAATCCAAGGATTTCCATCAGAACAGCAAATAGTACCTATATGATCAATGTTATTCACTTCACCTGTCAGTGGTCAGAATGTTGAGGCTGATCTGTGAGTGATTAGACCATTTCTAAATTACCCTAAGAATCTTTCTCTACATAATATTTGAACAAAAAAAAGATAGATAGATAGATAGATAGATAGATAGATAGATAGATAGATAGATAGATAGATAGATAGATAGATAGATAGATAGATAGATAGATAGATAGATAGATAGATAGAAAGATAGATAGATAGATAGATAGATAGGTAGATAGATAGATAGATAGACAGATAGATAGATAGATGGACGGACGGATGGACGGAAGGACTGATGGACAGATAGATAGAATAACAAATAATAAAAAAGCAGAACATTAACTAGTTTTAAATAGTAAAAAAACTGTGAAAATAAGCAGTATTATAAATTGGCAGATAAAATACATCAATACAAATAGATGTGGCCCTTACATAAATATCTCAATGGTGGATGGAACGAATGAATTCTACTGTTTATACTGAACATACTGGAAATTCTGGTTCAGCGCGTGTTTGGTATCATTTAGGACCTTCTGTTCCTCCCTGAGCACAGACTTTAAATACAAAGGCAACAATGTTTTGTTGTGATTTTTTGCCCCTGATCACGTAACAAGTCACCACACTTACATCCATCCATCCATTATCTATACATCGCTTATTCCTCTGTAGGGTCGCGGGAGGAATGGAGCCTATGCCAGTAGACTCGGGCGAAGGCAGGGGACACCCTGGACAGGTCGCCAGTCTATCACAGGGCTACACATAGAGACAAACAAGCAGACTCTCATTCACACCTATGGACAATTTAGAATAATCAGTTAACCTCAGCATGTTTTTGGACTATGGGAGGAAGCCGGGGGACCTGGTGAAAACCCAGGCATGCACAGGGAGAACATGCAAACACACAGAACGATCAGGCGTCCTAACTGGGACGCGAACCGGGGAATCTTCTAGCTGTAAGGCGAAGCTGATAACCACCGAGCCACTGTGCAGCCCCACCACACTTACATTTTGAATTACAGTCTCAGAGAAAATAATCACTTACTTCAGATTTCTTTTTCAGACCCATTTTATTAGACAAAATAAACATATATCAAAACTGGTTTCCAAAAAACCTGCACCTAACTTTTTTGTTACATTTGATATAAATGAGAATTTTACAAATAGCTCAGGTAAAAGTCAGATGGACAGCACAAGCCTTATTAACGTGGTATCTCAGGTTTTTGCTGGCAGACGATAGAGATATGAAGGAAACAAAAAGCAGAAAACATTTTTTTTCAGCCAGCTGAAAGGAGCCATAAACATCCTTCATGTTCAGTACCTTTAGAAGGCCAGCAGCACCAAGCTCCAGAGCAGATAGACCAGTATCTAACAAAAGTAATGCAGTGATGCCATCTAGTGGTTCCTAAACATTTTCTCCTGACCTGTGCAGCGAAGCCACACTACAGAGAAAAATACCACCAACTGAACTTTGTTGTTTTGCTTTTCAGGGTTTGCGGCGGCAGATCGAACACATAAAGCCTTCAATCACAGAGCGGCTTCTCCAGAAATGCAACTTTCATTCCTCTTCACTCGTTTACATTCTTTTTGAACACCTGCTTGCAGACGTCTCCTTCGCAGTGCAGCTCCTGAGGGTAATAAATCACAAAAAATATTGAATTATTACAAGAAAAAAGTAACTTAATTTTGTCATTCTGTTTGCTTTGTAGAGGAAATATGATTAAATAAAACATCCACATTCTTCTCTCCTACCAGGTGAAGCTTGTCGTCTTCAATCCAGTGGGCCCAGCCTCGGCTCTTCTTCTCTCCAATCTGTTCACACACCAATTTATTCCCCTCCCATGTCACCAGCGACTGCACAGATGGCACATTAGAGGAGGCAGAGTGTAAATCACAACACAGAACAGTTCTAGCAGCACATTATCTATTAATTACTTGCAATCATTATGTTTATTATGGCTTCAAACACACAAATCCTGCCGTCCGTCTTCACCTTGACGTGCCTGTTGTCCAGTCCCTTGGTGAACTCCTCGAACTCCTGGCCCACTTTGAAGGAGACGGTGTAGTTTCGGAAGGTGCTGGTGGTTTTGATGATGTACTGGTCCCCCTGCTGCTCAATCACCTTCCTCAGCTTCAGCCTCGCAGCAATCTTCCGCATGTAAGGGTTGATACCTGAGACGGTGGGAAAGCACACAGAGTACAAACTCAGCCACGGGCTACGAACACATCTCCTCACACAGTCCCATGCATACCATTAAATAGCACTGCTGCCACATCAAAGCCAATGTATTTCACTCTTAATGCCCCATTTCATGTCGGATGATGTGCTTTTTCCTGTACATTTGAAGTTTGAATAGCAGGACAGCTCAACAATTTGACGTATTACATAATATTTTGGGATTAAAACAACATTTTTGAGGGACTTACCCAGTGCCATCATGTAGTCCTCAAAGTTGACATTGCTGATCATGTCCCACGTACCACAGAGGCTGGCAGGCATGTCGATCACCTATTTTTCCTTCTTCAGAGAAGTGTGGGAATAAACTGTGATCCCTCCACCTGCTGCGCTGGTGCAGAGTCCGGAGAAAGAGGCTGAGGCAGTGGCGTTTTGTGAGAAACTTGGAGGCAGAAGAGGTAGGTGTGACCTTATGTCGTTCACTGTCACTTCACAGCCCTCTGAGGATGAGGGAGGAAGACAGACGTGTCAGACTGGTCTCACTGTGCGCTTTACCCACAAACACAGCTGTCAGATTTTGCCCCAGGTGTCTCACACAGGTGAAAAATATGTTGCTGACCTTAATGTTTTGAGGAAAGCTGCTTCTGTGGTTTTCCAATCAAAGCAAAAGAAGACATCAATTAAGATGCCTTCTAGAGCCACACTTAAGTAACATTCATCCATGCTCCATACTCATGTTTACTGTGAGTCAGATCTTTTTGTTAAGTGTCCCTCTCCTCGACTGCCACAGTTGTGTAACAGTGAAGGAAGTAGCTCCATTTTTCTCTGGGATCAAATCAGAGCTGTTACCTGTAAACTCATGACATCAGATTAGCCCTACTCAAACACCTGTTGTTCATAAGAGGATGAACTGCATTCAAAAAAAGACACACCTTTCTGTGCAATGAGGAAAAAGAACACACACATTGGCATCACTGCACACTCTGGCATGCGTGAAAGGAACTGATGCGACACCAGTTTGAAAGAAAATAAAACACATGAAGTTGGTCCAAACGAGGTGTTTTTTCTGTTCCTCGTGACAAACACGTCAGCAGGCTGCTCGAGATTTTACGTAGAAAAACATTATTTCCTGCCAAGAAATGAACTGGGTCATAGACAGACCTGGTAATTATGTTATGAGTTTGGAATGTCATGATGTTAAGTCACAGCTTTAACCCTTTGACCTCACTTTAGTCCTAATAATTATCCAAGTTCCTCTCAGAATCTAATATCATTAACCCAGCAATAAAAGTTTATAAAGTCTGATACCAATGTCATGGGATCAGATATACTTTCATTTTCAAGCCACTGCTTTGACAATGAATCTTCAGTTTCAGCTGTAATCTTCTGATAGTGATGCTTATCTGATGAATACTGCAAGTTCCCAAAACAGCATTTTATTCAAACAGCAAAGGTGTAAACTGTATTCAAAGCTTATGTGTGTGAAAATGGCATTGTAACAGCAGTGAACAGCTCAGAAGTGAAAAAACAAACAGGGTTGTTTATTTCGAGTGTAACTCAAATCATGCCTTCTTTAAAGCAAAGTGCCTCCTTTCAGCTTTTGCCTGAGGGAGTGTACGGAAAAATCCAGCTTTCGGCACCAAAAGTGATGGGTTGAGAGAAGCAACAGGGAAAGAAATTATGCAAAAGCAAGTCTAGATTATGAAGAATTTGTTCGTGATCATATTTAATGCAACACTAACTAATAGGTGTAGATCATTTCACACAGAACTGTAAATCTCTACTTTAATAACCACACAGCAGATGTATTTGTAGCAGCTGCCTTTAGACAGTTGAACTGCTGCTCGGTTAGTTTGTTTTTGAGTCGTGTACTTTTCCATACACGCACCAAGTTACAGCAAAGTGAAACTGAATGACTTCATACGTCTGAACATTTCAAGGAAATGCACTCATTATCAGAAAAGACTGTTCTGTACAGTAGGCACTGGTGGAAGCTTAAATAAACTGGATATGTTTGTTTTGAGTTTATAGTAAACCTACAGCACTAAAAATGCAGACAGTTCACACTTCCAGCTGTGGCAGTAAACACCCTCAGCTCGAGGAAGCCCCTGTGTATCTCTGAAGGGGTGCTAGAATCACATCAGCGTTTCTCTGCTCGCTCTCAGCACCGTAGAGATCGTGCTCTCGGATGTAACGAACGACGGCTTCCGGCAGCAGGTATCTGACGCTCCGGCATCGACGCAGCGCCCGTCGCACGTGTGTGGCCGAGATGTCGTTGGCGACCCATTCGTGGACGATGTAGATGTTCCTGCGATATTTCCACAGCACGTCTGACTCGTTGATGAACTTGTGCGGGTTGCTGCCACTGCGGGTGATGCACACCAAGCCGTGGTTGCCCACAATCTCAACGATATCCTCCGGCTTCCACATGTTGGGAATCCCAAATGACTCCAGGACATCAGCCCCACACAGCAACATCAGCCGGAGACCATCTGAGTAGACAAGAGAGTTCAGTTATAATGGAGGCCATGTTTTTTTTCTCTCTCTGACAGCACACAACTCTGACGTTTACTGTTTCTATTAGTAGTCTCCAGTAGCATTGATTAGTTAATAGAACTCCACCAATTTTGCACATCAAAGTGTGTTCACAGATCTGCATGTGGGAAATAAAGTTGCTGCGTCAAATCTGATAAACTACCTGAAGTCGTACCACTAGAACCAGGGTGTGGAGATAAAAGGGAGCAAGTTTGCCAGACCTCGCCTACATTACCTGCTACTATCATAACACACACGTCCAAATGAAATGTCAGTGGTCACGTTTCAGCATTGTGAATCATGTGAGGTCCAGGTTTGGATTAGAAAAAAACAATGCATAGTATAAAAAATGACAGTATCAGCTGCATTGATTTTGATATTTTTTTAAACAATCCATTGTAGGAATGATCTGA
Organism: Dascyllus trimaculatus; assembly: GCA_024666655.1. Classification (NCBI taxonomy): domain Eukaryota; kingdom Metazoa; phylum Chordata; class Actinopteri; family Pomacentridae; genus Dascyllus; species Dascyllus trimaculatus. The sequence goes on from CM045452.1 coordinate 25,894,251, forward strand.
TATTGAAAAGGAGCGCAATGCTAGACTAGCGGAGTCGGCTTAACACTTAAATAATCATCTTAATGGAGGTAATTAGAACATGAATACATGGCACAGTTTGTAGCTGCATGCAAGAGATCCAAATGCAATCATAATACAATTAATTTATTTCACCCTTGGAGGCTCATCTCTTGCTGTTCTACACCTGCCTGCTTTTGTGTGATGTGATCAGGTGTCAGCCATCACACATCACCACACCCGAGTATATCCACACCCTTAAATGTTTACCTTCTGTTAGTTAAGCTGAATAGCAAGATCAGACTTGTCTGGACTTAGGGTTTGGAAAAGGGAGTTGTTGAGAAAATGACACGTTACATAACATACCTGTCCTTTTGTGATTAGCCGAACTCTCATAATTGTCTTCTATGCGCCTCCTTTTTGAATACTTAACTGTATCCACGTCATCGTTGTTCTCTGTTGCCAGCAATTCCTCATAGTGATGGCTACGAGGATACAGACAAAATTGATATAGCATCAAAAACCCAAATATCAAAACAATGCTAACATCATTTACATCCTCCCGTACAGGAAAGCACAGGAAGAATTTGTCATAGAGCAAAACAGTGTCCTTAAACATGTCCATTGTTTACCATCACATAAACATTATTTTCTCTTTATGCAAAGTAATTTGAGCTTTATGCATAATTTTCAGTGTGCTTCCTTCAGACTGATCCTATTTGAGACTCCTTTATTTCCATCAAGTCTTTCTAGGGAGTATTCAGTGATTTGAACTATTAACTATCATGCAGTTGGGCTTTCAGATTCATTTAATTCTATATCGCAGCATTCAGAATCTGTGATACGAAACCCAAATGAAAAAGCAAATGTACAAACAGCTGACCTTTTTATAAAAGTGTCTATGCAATGAACAAAATATTCAAGAAGGGAGTATGTCTAGTTCTCTAACAGTATAGTTAAGTTGCGATCTGGAAATAGTGAATAGGGTTAACATTTCTTCTTTTAAGTTAGAAACAAATGAAAAAAAGGTTTGTTTTTACAATAATTCAGACATCATTAAATCAACACCGATCAGCCACAACATTATGACCACTGACAGCTGGAGTGAATAACATTGATCATATTGGTACTATGTGATGTTCTGCTGGAAAACCTTGGATTTTAATATCCGTGTTGATCAGACTTAGACACCCAAATAAACATTGTCCCACAACAAACACACTCCCTCACCCAAATGGAAATCCCAAATGTCACTGGCCTACCCCTGCAGGAAAATGCACCCCACCACAGGGAAACAACATCAAACAATCAGGAACATGTTGAGGAACATGACAATGGCCCAACATGTTGATCTGACCTCCAAACTTCCTACACCCCACTGAGATCAAGCATCAACAGGATGCAGTGGAACAAGTTTGATTGACAGAGGCCCCACTGCATAAGCCAGAGTACCCAAAGGATCCAGTGCAACGTCCTGGTTCCAGACCCCATAGGACACCCTGAGAGGTCCTCTTGTCCATGCCCAATGGTTCAGAGCATTTTGGACCACACAAGGGAGACTTACACAATAATAGGCAGGTGGTCATAATGTTATGCCTGATCGGTGTATATAGTAATAAAGTCACATATTACGAATGCTTGGGCCACTGTAAAATACAAAGATGTAATTAACTGAAAGGAACAGAAACCTTCAAGATATGGAGAGAAAAGAAAACCTTGTGTAACACGCACATAGGATTTTAATATACTCTATGTTTGAGTAGCAGTGACGACATGACACAAGAGTTATATCAAGCCTTGAGATTTCATTAAATATCACTAAGATGTTCTCATGTGGTAACATACTGTATGTGCAAACTTAAACTCACTATCAATCATTTGCCCCACAGGTAATCAAAAACTGCTTGAGGGTCTGCTTGTAATTGCTTGTCATTAATACTTAGAGTGGTGATTTTAAGACAATTTGTGAATACTTGAGTCAAGGCACTGAAGCAAAAAGATGCCTCACAGGCTCTGCCACTAACAAGACATAAGATTAGTCAACTTACCGAACAACTTTAGCCGTCTCCAACCACTCTGACTGCATGCCCTCCCAGGAATCTACTGTAATCCAACCTGAGTCCTCGGTGGCCAACCTGCCCATCTCCAGGCGGTGGTAAGCCTCAATCAAACCTTTTTTCTTGTAGCCATCACAGACTGGAGAGATGATTCCTTTCACCACCTCGTACTGACCTTTGACACAAAGGAGGAATTGTGATTTAATAGAAGATTACGAACAGCAGCACGGCAGATGCAGGTTCCTCTTTAAAAGCAAACTGTGATACAGTTTCACTCATACAGTGTGCACGCGACCCCAGACTTATACGATGAATAAAAAAGAATCATATTGAAGGGTTGGTTTGCTTACCTTATAAAACAGCAAGTTTTCTTTTCTCTACAACTTTATTTGTCTCTTCACCCACTGAAATGTTGCAGTATAGTATTCAAGTGCCATACTGGGATTGAGAACTTTCTATTGTTTCAAAAGGAAAATTTGTACTTTTTACTCTCTAACTGTATATGTTTGACAGGTATAATATAATAATAATAATAAACATAAGACCAGTTTGTAAAATATGATGCATGCAGTTTAAACTACTCAGTATATAAAGTAGTTAGAATGAGCTCAGCCATAACCAGGTATAATATTACTTACACTTTTATGCATTACTAATAACAATGATCTAATAAGATGACTCTAATAGGAACTATTTTGTCCTTTTACTTGAGTCAACCTAATACACCAGAACTTCTTTTTGATCTATTTTGACTATATTTTACAAGCATCTCATCTACCATGCAAAGTGCTGGTCTGACTACTTGAAGCAGTTTGGGTTTCATTAAATCATTAAAGACAATAACTTTGTGTTTATAAAACTAAAAGTAAAATCCTGAAAAGGAGTATCTTCCCAGGAGAGAAGTCCCCAAGGGATATCTCACCTCATGAGTCATTGTTATCCATACAAACATGTTACTAATGCATAAGATGAACTTTATTTTCAAATGTTGATGTTGTTGTTTGACAACACACATAGAAATAATTTTATATTGATTAAAATGGTTTGATTATTGTCAAAAAACTGTAAATTGAGGGGTCTACTTCAAATGTTATAATATTACTATTATTAATGGTATTTAAATTACTGGCATAACAATGTTAGATCACACTTGACCGAAGACTCTTAGCATACAGTGGAAGGGAATTAATTGCGGGGAAAGGGGTTGCAGAAGTCTTCCCTCAGTGTCTCTTACATGTCACATATTACATTGTTATTTTTTGTTCAAATAAATGAATAACACGCCATATGACCCTGATTGAAACTTTTTAAAAAAGTTTTTGTATAAACTATTACAAATTATGAACATATCTGAAAACTGCTTGGAATTTTCTTCTAATAGCAAAACGATTTCAGTGTCATTTAAAGATTAGTAAAGCCACTATCATACAAGAAAAGACCTTAAACACAAATGGACTACATCTATACCTTGGAAGGGCACCTTATCCTGCTACAGCCTACTCGTGTTATAATGTCGCTCTTAAAAGAATCAGAATATACACTGCGTCAACAGGATGCAGTGGAACAAGTTTGACTGACACAGGCCCCAATGCAAAAGCCATAATAGTATGCCTGATCCGTGTATCTTCCACTAGTGACATCTCACCATGCAGAGTATTTTGCCTTGGTTTTGAGATATTAGCCTCTTCAAATATCTCATGCTAGCATATTGGAGATTAACTAAATTATATTTGTGGTGCTCCCGACGTACACACATGCATTGATGTAGAATGTAGATGGAATTGCTCAAATAGATGTATTTTTTTATTTCACTCAACCTGTCTCTTCCAGATGATCTCGAGCCAGTTCAAACATCCTCAGGTGCATGTTGGTGATGGGGTTGAAGGACCCGCAGGCCAGCAGGACCACCTTGGTTCTATTATCACTCATGCTGGAGCTGGGTTTACACTACAACAGCAGATATGGCCAAGAAACAAAGACTTAGCTATTTGCTTTCACATGTCACAATGCTTTGATGCTCTGAACTTTATGACATTCTGTCTGTATCCACTAAAGCACAATGAAATAGTCTAACAGAGGCTACAAATGTCAATAAAATGAAAAGTACCTCAGCTATATTCTATGTTTTCTTTATTAAAAGTTAGCATTAAAATGTAAAACTAGCAAATGCTAGCTTCATCTGTAACCAGGCAGTGCGACATTCCTATTGACGTCCACCGACATGAATGTAGAAGATTCTTAAGCAGACAGGATATAAAGTTAGAGCTGAACTTAAACAGAAAAAGTTTTCTAATATAAAGTTTTTAAAAATGTAGTCATTGTACTACCAGAGAAACAGCGGCAGCGTACGATTATGTGACGTTCCGCCTAGTTCCGGAACGGACGTAAAGGACGTAAACATCAACGAATCTGATTGGTCAGAACAAAACAGGAAGTCAGGAGCCGCACCCACACTCGCGAGCTACATTCACAATCACAAATCCTTAAACATCTTCAACGCAACAACATTTAGCAAACGTTTGTGCTTTCATTTAAGTGCTTATTTTTCGTGGAGATAACTTCGGCGTTTCTCTTCATTTTTCTAGTACATCCGTTAAGCTACAGAATATATTTTACTTGTCGCACGACTGATTTTTCAGCTGTTTACAAAGAGAGTACCGGTGAGATGTTTTCTGTTAGCATGCTAGCTAGCCATTCGGCTAACTAAGCAACTTTAAGTGTTTGCACGAGTTTCCAGCATAAACATTCGTCCAGTTTCTGAATATAGTAGTTGTTGTCTCGCTGAAGCAACAGTTGTGTTGTATTGCTAGCTTCAACAACGCCATTCTGATGCAATGTAATTAGCATGGCAGGTTAGCGTTAAGTTGTCTGTGGGCAACAATACTCAGTAAAACCTGTTGTTGGCTGGCTGTTTATTCTCTGTTTTGCAGGAGGTTTGTAAAACGATTTTAACTAAGGATGGCTTCTCGTGGGAAATCAGAAACTGGCAAACTGAGGCAGAATATGGAGGAACAACTTGACAGACTGATGCAGCAGCTTCAGGACCTGGAGGAATGCAGGTGCAGTGGAGAGAAATCAGCTCAATCCAAACTACTGCAATATATATTTTATCCAACATCTCTGCATCTAGGTTTCTTATTCTTTCTTTCTTTATTCCAGGGAAGAACTGGATGAGGAAGAGTATGAGGAGACAAAGAAGGAAACCTTGGAGCAGCTCGAGGAATTCAATGAGTCCCTGAAGAAGATAATGACGGGAGACATGACACTTGTGGACGAACTCAGTGGAATGCAGCTGGTATGGAAAATCGGTTCAGTTTAGTTTTTTATAAAAGTGACAATTCACAACACAAGTCATCTCAAGGCACTTCACATAGCAAGAGAAACCTGACGAATCCAGGGAGGGAAGTCGTGTGCCTAGACTGGTTGGTGTCAGGCTAAAGGGGAAAGAAAACGGGATAGCAGATAGAAATCAGACAAACAGTGTGCAATAAAGCGCAGTAAACACTGGAGAAGTTGGCGAGGTCAGTAATTGCAGATTAGAAAAATGTAGCTCCGTAGCCAGAGATATCTACAGAGAGGACAAAACATAAACTTAAGTGAGTGACAAAGAAATGTATGGAGAGAAAAAAGAAAGCAGAGGTGCTCGGTGCATCACAGGAAGTCCCCCAGTGTACATCTATGGCAGCATGACTAAAAGATGGTTCAGGACCGCCTGAGCCAGGCCTAAGCCTTATCAATGTCAATTTATAAAAGTAGTGAGGATGAAGCAAGCCTGTAGTCTAAGCAGGAAGTACTCAATTGAGATATTATAGTACAACCAGGTCTTTAAGATACCATGGAGTTTGGTCATTGAGGGATTTGTGTGTTCGTAGAGGGATTTTAAAGTCTACTCTGGATTTTAAAGGTAGCCAATGAAGAGAAACTAGTATGGGAGGAATATGATCTCTTACTGTTTCGTTGCAGCATTTTTGAAAGGTTTTTCAGAGAGTTGTTGGGACGTCATGAGTAAAAAGAACAGTGCAGCCTAGAAGTAACAAATACATATACTAGTTTTTCAGCATCTCTCTAAGACAAGATGTTTCTAAGTGAAAGAAGGCCAAGCCAGAGAATTGCTTTATGTGTGAGTTAAGGGACACATCCTGGTTAAAAATTAAAAGCGACATAAAGAGGTTACAGCCTATAGAAATAGTAACAAAAACAAATGAATGATTTGTAAATGTTAGTGTTTCAAACGTGTCTGTCTTCATCAGGCAATCCAAGCTGCCATCAGTCAAGCCTTCAAAACCCCAGAGGTGATCCGACTTTTTGCCAAGAAGCAGCCGGGACAGCTGAGAACCAGACTAGCAGAGGTTTGGATTGCAGTGTCACATTCATCATTATTGTTTAAAGCAACGCTCGTTCAACTACTCGGTCAATCCTTGGTGTTTATCTCTACACTGCTTGGCCTGAAAATTGTCCCACTGCTGTGTGACATTCTGCGCAGATGGACCGAGACGTGATGGTGGGGAAACTGTCACGGGACGTGTACACGCAGCAGAAAATGGAAATCCTCACAGCCTTGAGAAAACTGGGAGAGAAGGTGAGGAGGACTCGCAGCAGACGTGTTTTTCCACAGAATCTCAGATGATTCAGCGGCTTGTGCTCATGAGTCCACATGAGCGTCTTAAAGCTGCATTGATTTGTCTGAGTCATGAAGCTGTCACTAGACTGACAGAGCTGTTGCTTCAAAAATGCTTGAATCTTCCCTCTAAGGAAGCTGCAACATTTTAAACATGTTATCATTTTCTGACAGCTCACTCCAGAGGACGAGACGTTCCTCGCTGAAAATGCCACAGCTGTTCTGAGTCAATTTGAAAAAGTGACTGCAAACCTGGGTGAGTGCAAACATGTTTTCACTGAAATGTTTAAACCTTCAGTTTTTTTTCAGTGAATATTCATAATCACCTTGTTTTGCCTCCTTTTTCAGGGTCTGAAGACAAAATTATGGCTTTAGCAAGCTCTGGTGTGAAAACCAAGGCGTAGCGATTCTACAGAATGTTCATTTTATGTGTGCTTCTGTGTTCTTACCAAGAAAGAAAAGTGCCAATCGATCAAGGATTTTGTAAATAATCAGTGCACTTTTAGGTGTTACTGTAGACACTAACCCTTTTTATACTTGTCAACTTTTTTTTTAAATGTCTCGTCGCGGCAAGTGTAAAACTGTATTATAGGTACGAGCATGTGATTTGTTAAATACGACGACGTGTACGTGAATGTAGCCGACAGCTCGGGCGGTCCAAGAAGAATATTCTGTTGTGATTTGTGCTGTGTTCTCTATTGGGTTGCTGTGTCTGTTTTAAAACATGACAATTCAACAGTGCTGTTTTTAAGATGTTGCTGTGTAAAAAGCTTGTGATGTGGATTATTTAAAGTAAACTGTGCTGTGTACAGGGCGTTGGGCTAAATAACAGAAACACAATTTGCAATTACACAATGACACCAACACTGGCAAGTATTATTGTATGCAGTAATCATGCAGAATGTGAAGTGTGATGTGTATATGCACCGATCAGGCATGACATTATGACCACCTGCCTAATATTGTCTTGGTCCCCCTTATGTGCTCAAAAATGCTCTGAACCATTGGACATGGACATGGACAAGAGGACCTCTCAGGGTGTCCTATGGGGTCTGGAACCAGGACACAGGCACTGGATCCTTTGGGTACATTGATTCAAATGTAAAGCAATGCCCAATTAATATAACTACAAAACAATGCTATTGGATTTCTTTTTTAAGCGTATGTAAATCACAGATGGAGGGGGTCGCCATAAAAAGTCTCGCCCAGGGCGCCACACTGGGCAGGGTCGGCTCTGGGTGTACATACATTAAGATTTGACAGGATGCGGCAGTCTGTCAGTTCTGACATATCAACCAACCGCCTCTTTTAATAGGACTTTTATAAAAACCTAACAACATAACAAAAACATGCAAATTGTCAGCTAAGAGTCGCAAAGGTTTAAAATTGAATGCTGGGCGACCTGATAGCTGAGTGTTTAGGGTAAATACCACCTAAGCAATAAGTATCAGGCTAGCTGGACTATTTGCTGCCCCTTTTTGTCCTAGTCTTGTTCCAAAAATAATCAACATTAAAGAATAAAATGCCCGAATATGTTGACAAGACACCGTTAACACATCACAACTCTGACAGAAGTTAAAAAGAATTGTGGGTTCTTCTTCAGAGTCTCTGTCCCAACTGTATGAGCATCCTAAAGCTTGTATTCTAATCAGAGAGCCTTGTCGAAACTGCCTCCATCCAGTACAATTACAGTGTTCAGATGCATAATGAGGTGAGAAGAGCCCCATTAAATCTCCAGATAAATCTTTAAGAGCAAATGAAGATAAATGCAGTTCGTCTGAGAGATCCACCAGATGAATTCGTTCCAATCTGTTAAACATCTTCAGCAGCCGTCTCACGAGAATCAAATTATTAATAGTCTGTGTAGTTTTAAGTTGCACTATTCACATTAAAAAAAAAAAAAGATTTAGCAGGATGAAACTTAAAAACACCTCCCGCCATCTGTTGAATCGGCACAGCTAAATGTTTTGGAGCCGTTTCAAAGTTAATCCAGTAGATTATCCCCTTCTTTACCTCTAAAAGAACCACAGTTTAGTACATATTTGGGGGAAAAAAACATATGGGAGATGTTTTTGTTTGGGTGTTTTCATTATTTTACTGATCCTCTATGCATTCTTTGATTGTCAGGCTATTTAAACTGTTTGATGTTGCATCATATCTTATTTGTAGGTTTGATTATTCAGAGCTTAATGCCAGCAGCAGTCTTGGTTTTTAGTTTGCAGAATGTGAGTTTTAAAAAAAGGAGGAAAAAAACAACAACAAATGGTGTTTTATTTATTCATTTGCTTTGTTTAACATGTGAAACGGTCAGGCCTTTTATTTTTGCACGTTAGAGGTTTTCACCACCAGAGGTCACCAGTGCTCAACACTTCCACCCAGGGTGTGTTCTCCTATCATAAACCAGAACCGTGCCGCATTTGGGGCAGAAGAAATGACTGAGAAAACAAGAGAAGACAGAAGTTATTCCCCATCTCATCATCCTTTATTTTGTTTACGAGCAAGCATCGACTTCACTACAATTTTGCCTTTCAATTGGTAGAAAAGTGAGAGCAGCTCCAACAAGCACAAAGGAAGCATCCAAACGTCCTGAAAACATTGTCACCGTCCGTTTTGAGCAAATTTTTAAAAGAAAAAAAACCAAAAACAAACAAAAAAAAAATCATATCTGGAGTGTCATGGATGTGTGAAACAAGACAATCTGAGAATCAGTAGTGTATCACGTCTCCTTTTCTCACTCCAGTCTGACAACCCCACATGGATCGTACACAAAGTCGTGGTTCATGCAAAGTCAGTTCAACCCCTCGGTGTTGTTACAGTATGGCTGCAATTCAGGTTGTTAGGCAGTGACATTCATTTCAACCAACGTACACTCAGCTCGGGGGCTGATCGGAAAGAATACAACGCAGGAAACTGGAAATGGTGGGAGTCCCTGTGGAGACTTGACTGTGAAAACATCAGTGACCCATGTTGCTGTACCGTTTAAAACTGCAGCTGAAATGTGGAACGTGAAGTGGAATGAAACTCGTGAGAATCTCGGAGCTGACAGGCTTATACTTTTGTGAATTTTCATGCTGCCCTCAAAATCATTTCTCGACAACTCAGGCAATAGGACACTGTTCAAAAAAGAAAAATCACCTTCCACTATACACAAATAGGTCAGTTAACAGTATACCCCATGTATGCTGCCAAAGCAATTTTCATTTAAATGTACTGTACATCTTTTTAAAGGTGGATTCCGTCAATATGATTTAGTACAATATCTATAGAAGATACAATATGGATCTACTTCCTCTACACATCAACAAGGACACATGACATCTATGTAAAATGTTTTCACTTTTTTAATAAAACTAGCGGTGGACTATTGTTACGACAAACTGAGAGATCCCCAGCTAGCATCGAACGAATAAAAAAAAACAAAACAAAAGTCGCCACAAATAAAAGAGCATGGATAAGTGTTATCGTTAGACCCGCTAATTACCCTATGATCGGCAAAAGGCACTCCCATCTCAGCCGGCTCAGACCTGATCCTCCACCTTTTATTTTTATTATTACAAGTCCAAGACATCGTGAAGGGGAGACTGTTCACTACATTTCCACCACAGACCTAAAAAAAAAAACTTTCACTGAACTTTAAAGTCAGCTGTGCGACTCCAAAGTAGCCTTGAAACTGTCTCCAAAAAGAATGTTTTTGAATTCAATTCTGGCCTCCGAAAGTAGATTCACATGCAAAATTAACACCCGATTATGCCACTTTCTGCACGCTGCAATGCCCCAAATCTGGTCGGAATTAATGCAGGTTTGGGATCATGTTTACATTTAACTTGGTACCCAAAAAGCAATGACACACTAAATATTTCTGGGGGGTGAAGGTACATTTCTTCATATCTGGTTCTGTGAAAGATATATACAACAGTGATGGACAAGAGTGTCTGAGAGGAGATAGAGGTTGGACACATTTTCCCAATCAATTGTATAAGCTTCATACTAACACCAGAAGGAAAATAAGTTTACCAAATGTAAACAAATATCTTAGAACAACTCTACAGTACAGTTCCATGTACAATAAAATCTAGTGGTCTACTGCAAAAAAATATCTCATTTTAAGATTCGAACACGTTTTTAAAGTGTTTTCCTGCCTCACTTGAGAATCCTACCATAAAGATTCTTTTGCAGTAAGAAAACAGTTTAAAATCACATCTGATAAATGTATTATTATTATTATTATTTCAAGGTTAAATAGCCGTGCCATTGAAAATAAACTTGCCACAAAGCAATTCTGAAAAGTACTTTCATTTCACTACCCTCCCCGAAAACACTATTCGACCAGTCTCCACTAAAGCTCTGTCGGTCATAAATATGCTTTTTCGGTAGTGTGAAAGGTTTATTTTTCTCCTTCCTACTTCTGTCAGCACAGTAGGACTGGGATAACGGACGAAGGCTTTAAAGCTGCTGAGGAAAAATAAGAAAGAGCTCTCTGCTTGTCCAAATACACTCGCAGAAATTTTTTTTAGTACCCACATTTCAAGATCAACAAGCACCGCTGACCCCGCTGTTTGTGAAGCCCCGCGCGAAATGTCGATTTTGTACATTATCATTTCTCTGAGCACGATCACTCTTCAACAAAATTAAAAGAAAAAATCCCTTCTGTACAACAGTGAGATCTACTGGGAATGAAAATACACTTAACGCCAGGAGTAGAGCATTGCCACCTGTGCAAGCAAAGCAAAAGCATGTATGAAGCTGAAACCATCGACCAGTCCTGCCCACGAGAAAGCTAAAGAAATGATTTTTACTCCTTGCAAAAGGAAGAAGGAAAAAAAAAAAGGAGACAAAATGGACACCACTTTGTCATGGAAACCTCCGCTGAACAGTCCTGGGTTTCTCATCATGAAGCAGACATTTTTGTACAAGCATGATGGAACAGCTTTTGCAGAAATTTAGCGACATGCTAAAGCCTGTGTGACACAAATATTCTACATTACGTACTGCGTCGTTTTAGATATTGGACCCCGTTGAGTAGGCCGTCACTAACACATTGACTAATTACATGGTTTCTTTATATTTACAAAATCTTTAAAAAGCAATTTATTTCTCTACACATATGACTTTTCCAAATTTCCTCATGCACTAAAAGAAGAAAACCAAAAAAAAAAGAAAAGAAAGAAAAACGCAGTCTATTTGTTAAAAGCATCATTTTGTTTCACTGTGGACTACAAGTCAAGAAAACTCAAGTCAAAGCTATCTGTGAGTTTAGCGTCAAACAAACTCTAAAAGCATTAGCAAAGAATATACATCAGGAAAACATAAAATCATTCTCCGTTCGAAAGCCGTACGGTCTGAGAGAAAACGAAAAAGTGCAGGGTTGGCTTCCTCACACAGTTCAAAACAAATGTAGGCCAAGTTTTCCTGGGAATTAAAATATAATAAATAAAAAAATAAAAAGTAAAAATCAGCAATCCGGTGATGACTACACTACACTGAGTACCACCACTAAGATAACAACAGGAAAACCTTGACCATATATACGCTGAAGGGAATTTTTGTTTTTCTTTTCTCTTTTTTTGTCGTTTGTTTTTTTTCTTTTTACATCATGGCTCCTAGACATGAAACTGCAGGGAGGGGAGTGTGTGGCGCAGTGAGTGAGTGTGAGTTGGTGATGTGTGTGTCAGAGCTCGTGTGGTGTGTGTGTGTGTGTGTGTGTTTGTCGGTGTTGTGTTTGTTTTAGTAGGTGAGGGTGGAGTCGTCCCACTCCAGCTGCTGCTGTCTGCTCGCCCCCTGCTGGTCCTCCGGCTCGCCGCCCTCCTCGTCTTCGCTGCTCTCTGACTCGGCGCTTGTGATGTCGTCTTCCTCCTCTCCGTCCTCGCTCTCTTCCTCCTCTTCCTCCTCCTCCTCGCTGCTGTGCTGGTCCTCGTACGTCTGCATTAGAGACAACGAGAAAAGGTTGGTGGACGGTCACTTTCTGAGGCATTAACTGAGATGCTGGTAGCTAGAGCTGGGTGCTTAAGTAGACTACATTCACACTTTGTACCCATCCAAGTCATTTAATATTTAGAGGACTAATACAAACCAATTTTCCAGATAATACACACTTCAAGTACATTAAAGTCAATCCAGTGTACATGTTTGACAACTGAATAGCTCTAAAATGTCTGTTATCTCAGTCCTGACAGAAGTAGGAAGGAGAACCTTTCACACTCCTGAAAAGGCATATTTACGACTGACAGCACTTTAGTGGAGACTGGCCGAAAAGTTTTTGGGGAGAGTAGTGAAATGAAATGTCAGAACACGCATAGTTCGACTACAGCAGAGTATAATGACCTGAGGAAGTGGTCACTTAGACTATGGACAGTTCTGTGTTAGCAAGCAGAGAGCACTATGGGTGTTTAGCCATAGACATATACACGTAGACGCCGCGTTGACTGCCGCTGCCGATTGGAGCCGACGTGCCTACGTGGCGGCCATCTTGGTACAGTGCCACTTGCCCCTACAGTGCATTACATCTATAGAGGAATGACATGTCTGCACTATAAAAGTGATCATAAATCGATCAGTTGTCAACATATATTGTTTGTTACAAACGTCAGACATGGAGGACGGACAGGCAGACATAAATAGAACAAAAGCATCCAAGCATCCTGTGTCATAGCTAAATGTGTGCCGTTTTTAACAAACCACACCGTTTGGAAATCGGTCAAAAATTCAGTGAATAATTCTACTTTAAGATTGTGGAGTACCTCTTACCTCCATAGACTTCCATTCACTCCCGCCTCTGCTAGCCCTGTACCAAGATGGCGGAGCTTTAGGCACGTCCCTCCACAGTCAATGCGGCATCTACGTATATATGTCTATGTGTTTAGCTAGCAATAGGCACCATGACAGAGACTTGTATGTCACTTAATACCCTCCGGCCAGAACGGTTTATTTTAATAATGCATCTTGAAACAACTTACGCTCTACCATTTTGACATGCGTGACAACAGACGTAAACACAGATCAAGCTTAGAAAAGAGGCAATACAGATAAGTGTTGTGATTGGCACCGATCTTTGAAAGCAGTTTGGGTCACCCCTCAGCCACAAACGGTGTTTTAAAAGGAATATTATCTCCGGAAATGGCCTGAAAAGGCATATCACATAACCATTCACGTGCACCCTATGTGCAGGTGCTGGTGTAAGTATGACTCAAGGGTTAGTTGTTTAGTTGTAGAAAATACTATGAAAGAATAACAGCAATGACCCAAAGTAAGACCAGTGATTTAACCGCATAAGAGCTGCCACTATATACAACAAGGTAAGCAAAGCCCGTTCCCTTATTTGTTATCTTTTATGAATTTATCACCAACCATTGAGGCTGATATCTTTGTCTTCTGGAAATCAATCACATGATAGGAGCATGATGAATCCGGGAACAAAATTTGTGACAACTGCGCCCAATCCGAAACTGAACACAGCTTCCAAAAGTCAAATCTGTCCGGACTACAACACAAAATGGGCCAGCTGCATTTCCATAACATGTCTGTGTAGATGTAGTCGTAAGCACCAAGCACATCTTAAGTTCCTGCTTCAAACTCTTTCTAGATTTGTATTCAAATGCATGGGTCATGATGAATGTCTTTTTGTGGCAGATCATTCCTCATCTCTCGTAAGAAACCACGTAACAAGATGTCAGTGAAGTGAACGTAGCTGACTCGCGTTAACCAACCTTAATGGTTTGGGATGATTCACTGCACACCTATAATTCAATCTGATGGCAGTTTAACAGTCTTTTGTCTTAATAGGGATCCTGACTACTTCTACCTAAAAGGCACAAAGCTACTCTTAGATTTAAAAGACAGCGACGCATGCAAAAAGCAAAACATGCAGAGAGAGAAACTGGATGCATGCCTTTAAAAATGTCTGCAGCAGATTCGTCACCTCAGTAATTGTTTCTTGCGCACAAAATCATTTTTTGATTAAAAAAGGAAAACACTTCTAAGATGCTGAGGAGAGCAGACTCATTTCAGAGGAAGCAAAAGTCAACTGAATTACAAATCAAATCTACAAATCTCTCAGTGGAAAAAAAGATTAACAGTAAACTATGCCCTGTTAAGGAGAAAGTTTGGATTTCACCACTCAAGTTTCAAATTTATTCCCATGCACGAGGTCTCAATTAGTGGAGATGTTCTTACATGCAGCAACCCAACTTTGTGATTTAGGTGGCTGTAAATACTGCATGACTAAAGCAAGTCAAACATGGTAGCTCGTCACTGGACCATTTGCGACTATCAGCAAAGTGAAATGATTAATTAAATGACTCAGAATTACTCAAGTCCACTGTACAAACATTTATATCCTGCCCACAAGCCGACTCATTAACTTTACTTGGGACTTTTGCAAGACAACAATGTTGTTTTCTCAGCTGGGGTATAAATGTTTTGAAACCCGACTGACTACAAATATAAACCAAATATGATTCTTTCATTTTATTTAACACTGCTTACATCTCTGCAACAAAGTCTCTCCACCCATCCCCACAGAACTGTCAATTATTAGAGCTCAAATAAATCTAGGTCGCACAGTCGCAACATCACCCAGAATGCAACAGCAGGTGAAAAGCTGTCTAGACTGCAACCTAAGCACCTTTTTTAGAGCAGCACTTTGTTGAACAGCTTGTCACCAGCTAATCACCATGAGGCTTTTCATTTATTTTGCCTCCATGCACACACTCGTTTTACCTCCATGGGGTTTACGGTGATGGTCAGGGCCGAGTCGTCCCAGTCCATCTCGTTCTCCTTGCCGTTCTCTTGGTCTCTCATGGTGCGTTGGTGTGCAGCTCGGATGCGGAACACGCCCAGGATGATCATAAACACCAGGAAGCTAACACACACCACAATGACAATAGTGGCAGCGCTGGGAACCACTACGAGGAAGCAAACACACCAACAAACACAAAATTATAGGTTAGATGTAAACTAGAGATTAGCACACTACAACATTTGCACACAAACATGTTTTTTTGCGGGGAGACGCATCTTCCTCGTCTGTCTGAGGGCATTTCAAGGGCTTTAGCTTCACGGTGTGCCAGTGCTGATGACAATAGGCTTTTAGCGAACTGCACATCAGTGCTTTCAGCAGCTCTAGGTGTGTCTCTCTCTTTAAATAGCTTTACCCGTCTTCTGCCAACCTGCTCTACTTTGCCCCATATTAGCAGGGATGGGCCTCTCTTGTGCTGCGGTAAGCTTAGTGAGCCTGACAGCCTAGAAGATTACCGAAGCCAGAAAATAAAAGGTTGTGCTCAGAGCACCGCCTGTACAGATGTCACAGACAGCGCTCAAGTGTAATCCCTAAACTTGTGCCATTAAAAAAAAAACAGGCAAACAACCAGTGTTTCATACGTGTCCTACTTCTGGTTAATAGACTATAATCCATCTGCAGCTATGCTTGCCATAACGGACACCAAATCTTTATCTCAGCACAACAATTAAGCAGATTACTGGTTTGATAATGATATTTGGTATTAATTTCATCAGATGAGTGACCCCTGCAACAAAACTATAAATTCTTGTCTATTTACAAAGTACAGTGATACTGCACTTAACCTTAAAAACCCCAAACCGTCTGGTGAGGCGTGTTATTTCTTTAAAAGATTGCATAAATTAAAGCACTAATGAGAGAAAGAAACTGTGAAAATAGAAACAGGGGTCAGACTTTCAACTTTCCAACGGTCCTTGAACTAATCCGACTAAATCGACTTTTAGTGCCAGGAAAAACAACCAAAACTAAATCTGGATATTTCATCAAAATCTCATGTCTCATTTAGAAATATGCCAAAAACAGACAGCTGAGAAACCATTAATGACTCGGCTGCGACCTACAGTCACATGACAGTCAGCTGATCTGGGTTGAACTGCAGGCTGTGTTTATACAGAGCAGACAGACAAGGATGCAAAAATAAAAATACAAAAGTAAGTAGTAAAATATCTACCGTATGTAAAGCCACTTATTTTAAGTATTTTATCATCTATGGGCAATTGGAATAAAATCACACATATTGAGTCCAGGTTCTTTTCAGTTTTTCATCTTTGCACAAACTTCTTAAGCGGAACTAAAACTGATATAAATCGTTTGTTCTTGTGTTACTTTAGTGAGATGAGTAAGACTACAGATGTGCCTCCAAAAAACAGGTTTCTATGCATCACATTCTTGATGTTTATGTCACAAAGGACAGAGAAAAATGTGCAGTATTGTATTTGAACCCTAACATCTGACATGTTTCAGTACCTGAGGCCTGGTGAGCGTTGACCAGGTTGTGACCCGACAGATCAACCGAGGCATGATGGACCGGGTTGATGAAGTTGGGCTGCACCATGGCGTTGTTGGAATGCTCCATAGGATTGGCTGTGTGGATTACATTTACCTAGGGAGGGGAAAAACACAATCAAAATGTCAGAGCATCGCCACGTTTGATTTAGCTGCAGCATTCTGAGTGGACACAGGAATGTTTTCGTAACACCAGGATGGGATTTGCAACCCTGAGCTGTTAATGGGTCACTCTTGTGTGACGTAAGTGATGCTCAGTCATACCTCGACCTTGAAGTCATTGCTGATGTAGCGCCCGTTGAGCTCAGAGCACACCAGTTTGAATTTCCTGTCAAACAGAGCCTCGGTGTGCCAGTTCTTGTAGCGGATCAGGTGTAGGACCTGCTCATAGTTGGCCATGGTGTTCACGCCTAGAGCACACAGAAGGGAGCTTGTGTCAAAAAATAAACACCAGCTATTACCAGAAAGTGTTGAAGCAACTCTCTGTATTAGAGGAAAACAGCAATGCAGTGGAACTGCATGTTTTATAGAGAGATGTATCCTTAAAAACTGTACTTTACACTGACTGGCAGCAGATTTGATATAAGTAACCCTGCTATACTAAATTATATATACATAGAATAAATAAAATATAGATACTAAAGTGCATTTCCTTCTCACGTAAAACTTAATTTCTACAGAAGAACAGGCTATACTATCAGATTCTTATAGACCAGGGATCTGTGCTGGTTAGGGTTCTGTTAGTGGGTGGTCGGTACCGGTGATGACGAGGCCCAGGTTCGATGAGCTCATCTCCAAGGCTCGCTGCTGCAGCTGGGTCATGTCCACCTCCAGGCTCTCGTGCTCCCCGTCCAGCTCGTCTCCCACCACGGTCACTTCACACGTGTCCAGGTTGTGCATGATCTCCTCTGACACCACCGTCTCTTGGACTGAATGTACGATTTAGGAGAAATGTTTTAGAATGAGTTGTGGGGCCATTTTGAGCGACTAATGTACAAGTTAGTTCATCCGTTTACACAGCTCTGTAAATTTAATATAATCTTCAAGACTCACATTTCTTCTTCTTTACATAAAACTACCAACTGACAGCACTTTCTAAGTACAAAGGCCTGCTGTTTCATTATATGTCAGAACAGGAGAACAAATGTTAGCAATCTCCTTCCAGAGAACAATCAATAAAAACTACCCTCTAAAACACTGAATTGTCCATACTGCTAATCCTGTATATATACTGCATACATCCCAGAGCATTGATCCTGTTTACACTGTTCATACAGTTTAGATTATCCATACTATGCACAGTTTATACTTACTATTTATCTCTACCTGTAGATTAGATGATCTATTTCATATTGTATCCACATATCTATATAATTATATATTATTGTGTTCATAGTGCTCTGTTCATATTGTTAATTCTGTTTATACTGTAACATACCATACATGCCATACTGGAGATAATGCATTTTACTGCTGCTTTTGCACATTTGGTTAGATGCTAAACTGCAGTCTAATCTAACAGAATGGCAGGTTTATTGCAAAAAGGGATAATTAGACGGTAAGATGAATAACTTTCTAAGATCATGCAATATAGGACAAAGCAGTTTGGTAACGAGAAATGCTTGTGCCAATAGCACAACTTGGTCGAAGTTGATTAAACAGATGCAGGTACAATAGATTTAGCCAACTTCTTATTGTGACTGCTACGGTACCACATGCACACACATATAAACATGGCTGATATCTGTCTTTCCTTATGATCTAATCTATCAGGACCAAGTGAAAATATGCTTCATGTTTTGTAGTTAACACTGTAAGGTGTTTCTTTTTTAACAAGTCTAAATTGTATTACATATTATATCTACAGCTGTGATTTATTATATTTTACTGACTGTATATTTTAACCATAGAAAACAGTTCAGATATTTATGTACTGTGGCATGACACTTTATTATTTAATTTGACTGTTTAATAGCTGAGCTGATGCGGGCTCCATTTGTTTATAAAGCAAATTAATATTTCATGCACCGACCGCGTGCACCCTTTGACTGTAAGATCCTATTAAGTGACTCTTAATCATCGACTCTGACATCTTTAGCTTGTCAGGTCTGTAAGGTGGGGCAGGGCCAGGCAGGTAATAGCAACAGATTTCTCTAAGTCCTTTTGTCCCATATGGCCTGCTGTTCACCACAGGACATCAAATCTCGCTGTATCTATGTCAACCTCAGTGCAGGGCTATTGTCTCTCCCTCCTCTTAGCTCAAATACGAGCTTAACAGATGGCAGGGCCGGTCACTGACCCCTCCCATAAAGTAGTAAACAACTTATCTCTTTTCCCTCTCCCTCCTGCTCGCTCTGTTGGTTCAATCCTTTCATCCCCCCAGGCGTAATCCTCAACATAACCAGCTACTGTATATCCACACAGCCATCAACTGTACATTCAGTGTGCAGCCTGCAGACCCTTTCAGTGCTGAAGGTAATTTAATCATGGATGGAACATCATTTTCTATCGCACCGACTGAGGAGGCACAATGTTAAATATGTTTTAGTAGACAGGCAACATATGTAAGTCAGAGTATGAGCACACCAAGTCCAGTATCATGTGTAATATGTCATTTTCATGTGTAACGTGTCAATGTCATGTGCAATATTTCATTATCATGTGAAATATTTCAGTATTATGAGTAATGTTCCACTTTAATTTACAATATTTGTTTATCATGTGTGACATTTCAATTTAATTTGCAATATTTTGCTGTCAAATGTAATATTTTGATTTTCATGCACAATATTCCAGTCATTACCAGCTTTACTTTTTCTATTCTTGGCCTATTTTAGCTTATTTATTTGTATTTTAAGTAATGTATCATACTTATACCATGTTACTTTTCTACTTGGCAAAAATAGGTTGGGTATATCTACTATCCAATCCAATCCAATCCAGCTTTATTTGTTAAGCACTTTAAAAACAACTACAGTAGACCAAAGTGCTGTACATAATAGATAAAAGACAGAATAAATAAAGGCTCAAAAAGAGTCATTAAAATTACTTATAAAAACACAACATACTCGTCTAATAATGTGCAATATTTAAATTTTCAGGTGCAGTTATTAAATTTCATGTGTGTTATACTTTTACTACCTCAGAATCATTGACAGTATTACTTATTACTTTTTTATTTTAATCTTATTTGAGCTTTCTTATTTGTATTTTCATCTTATTGCTCTTCTATTAGCCACTGTGTTTCTCATGTTATGCTATTTTTGTTTTCTGAGCTATATCTGGGAAAAGAATTTCCTTTGAGATTAATAAAGTTTTAACCTATCTAATCTTACCTTCTCCTAAAAATAGGTTAGGTATATCTACTAATTCCCTGTAACATTATGAGGTGCTGCTTGAGTTTCTAAAGTGCACATTTCTTACCTGTGGGGTCATCGTCGGCTCCCTCCGCAGCCTCTGACTCGGTGTCGGCCTCCACTTCGCGGGTGATGGTGCTCACGATGCGCAGCTCAGGGAACAGCGTCACGCCCTCCTGGCTCTCGAATTCGGCGGCGCTGCGGGCGAAGTGGTCGATGCCGCTCAGGCTGATCTTGGGCTCTTCCGGCTGCAGCACCATCACGTAACCTTCGGCATCCGGCACCGACACACAGGACTCCTCGTTGAAGCACCTGGGGAGGATTCAGCATTGAATACCTTAAAACCTGAACGCGATCCTGATTCCAGAATGTCCATTTGAGGAAAGACGTCACACAGAGATAGACTGTTATAGGTTGACAATAAACGACAAATGAAAGCGAACACATTTAACCTGGATGGCAGCAATGGTGAGAAAGAGAAAGGAAAAAAGCCCTAATTTAGGCCAAAACAGAAAAGCACTTGAATAAAATTGGTTGGTAAGTTATTATGTGTTTTTATGTTTGCCAACTGGTTTGATGTGCTTGAGCTGCTAAAAATATTCTGCTTTAAAAAGGAAAAGGAAAATAAAAACAGCAATGTATTCTTGCTTTTTAATGGTAAACAGGTGTATTTACCACTGTGGAGAAAAATCTGTAAGGTAAAAACAGTCGCTTTCATTTCACTGCGACTGCAACTCTACATATAAAGTGCTCATTACAATTCTCCTTTCACGTTTATATAAATGCTACTGCACCTCCAGCTGGAAAACTGCTCGCACACACTGAAATTTTACGTACTAAACAAATATTAACCTGTTTTACCAACTATACCCAATCCTGGAGACACCTCAGAAGAAATGTGAGCACCTTAATATGTTCTTTTCACACCTGGGTATGAAATCCATAAACGTACAGGTGTTCTGTTGCTGATATTCAGTCTCTGAATGCTTCAAAGAGAATATAAAAATGAAACACAAAATCATACCTCTATTTCTATTTCTACACCAAAACAGCTCATGTTCATTCTCTTTGTTATGGAAATCAGGTAAAACTCTTGACCTCCATTTTACCTCAACAAGCCAGCCGTACATTTACAACAGCAAGGCGAACCCTTTCTGAATGTCTATAAGACGGAAAGAACCTGTACCATAGAACCTGAGCTGCTGCTGCTGCTAGCTGACAGATGAGGCGGCAAGAAGAAGATCGAGCAGACAAGACGAGCGTTTTTAGCTTCTCCTACTTACTTTACAGTGGTGGAGATGCGGAGGTGCCTGATGCCAGGGGTTGGGAACTGGCGGGAGTTCAAGTAGGAGATGTGCTGCATGACCTTATCAAAGGCATCAATGTCATCGCCTTCCACGGTCAGAGAGGACTGGTTGGGGTTGAACTCCACCTTAGAGAGGAAAACCAGGCAACCGACTGTGATTTCGGGGGGTGAGATTAACATTGACCTATTAACAAAACACATGACCAGCTAGCTAACCCTCTGCAGTTTATAGGTGTTTATTGCTCCTGTTGTAATTTTACTCATTGTGGGCTCATTTTTCACTGCAATGCAAAGTCCTGCACCTCTATGAAAACAGCACAACTACGGATAAAAGTAAAAAGAACTCAAAATGGCCTTTATGCAGAATTACAAAGCTATGATGTCATAAATCGCATATAAAAAAAAGATGTTAAATTTCTTTAATTGTTTATTTTACAAACAATTTCAAACCTGGAATTAACACGTACAACATTTTCCAAGTGCCCACAGGTGTTACCAATACTGGGGGAAAAATGTTGCCTCTACATACTGAAGATATTTAATCTATATCAATACTTGTCTCCTATCTGCTTAGTCTGAACACAGCCTGCAGTTCAGCCTAGTTCAGCCAAAAAAGTCTTTGCTGCAGCTGAATCAGTAATGACTTTGCGGTTGCATCAAGGAACACAAAATTCTTTGCTTTCTATAAAATCCGATCACTACAAATGGTGTGTTTCTTGCAAATCTTTTAATGAGACATGGAGAACAAAGTGATTTTGAAGAAATATCGTGATTTTTATTAGCTCAGAATCGGTTGTTTTTCCAGAGAGCAACACTTGATTAGTTGAAGAATCACTGTAAAGCTTAGAATAACATGCCTTTTATACATGCTGGGTGGTTTAGAGTTTAGAGGGTTAAGTCATTTATCATCCGTCATATACAATCCTTTCAACTTACAGTCTATGTAAACCTTACGATGCTATCCAAACAGCAGAAATATATTCTTTCAGTCAGAGCAGTGGTTCAAAAGGGCTTCAAGATGAATCCAAAGAGATTTTAAGATGACTGATGAAATAGGAAACTGTTTTCTTTTTAGTGCTAAATGCTGGGTAGCTTCTTCTTTCAGACCTTTCAAACTGCTCACACATTTATGCACCTATGAAAGGGGCTGAAAGTAGAGATGGGTAACACTGAGATCCACATTCAGATGCAGCATGACTGTTTTGTGCTTCTGCAGCACTTTGCCCCACTTACCTTGACAGCTGAAGCTACCTCCTCGGGCAGCTGCACGTCCAGTCCTTCCTTGCAGGTGTACAAACAGTCGATCACCTTCTTGTTCTCCAGCTTGCCAGAGCGGATGATCAGCCCCGCCAGGTTCCCTCGGAAAAACTGAGCCATTCGAGCGTTTGCGCCTGGTTACGTCAGGACAGAGGCGAGGGCAAGAAAACAGTAACACACAGAAGCAGTTACTTAAATTTGCATGCCACAGACTTCACCTTTTCTGTACTGGAGATTCAAGCATGCTGACTCAATGTGAAAAGCTGAATGGAATTCATGCGAGTTAGTATGTGCGCCCTTACAAGGCCCAAGGCCCAGACAGGCAAATGATGGATGAGCTTATGCACGCCTTCAGCACATGCAACATTTGCACTAACAGGGTACACTGCTGCCTTACTGCGGAAAAGAAATGAACACAAAAAAACGAAACTCAAGGATGGAGACTTTCTGAGATAATGGGGAATTAATCCTTTCACGTCACCTTACTTTCACAAAATAGCAGAACTATGTCGAGGAATGCAAAATATTCAATATATATAAAAATGTCCTCATATCTGCAGCGTTGACATTTTAATGTATGTGCATATTTCAGACCTGCTGGGGTGCATCAGTCCTGCTGAATGAGAGGTGAAACAATTTTCATGCCTCCCTGCTAAACCATAATGAGCATAAGTCTGCACCACTGCAGAGTCGGTTACAAACCCTACATCTCAAGGTCACACAGTCCAGTGGTGTGATGTGTGTGTGCTGCAAGTCTGTTATCTGATACGGAGGAGTTGCTGCTTCTAACCCCAAGGTCACGTTCTGAAAGAAAAGGCAACGTGGCCGCAATGCTGCAGCCAGGTCAGAATTTTGTGTTCGTTATGTATCTATTTCTGTTTTGCTGGTGTATCAGGTTGTGGCATTCAGAAGGAAAAAAGACAACTGCCTGGCTGCTGCAGTGAGACGAGTGAATAAACGGAGGATAAAGAAAACGCAATAAAATAATCAGGCAGCACTGAATCACACAAAACTCATCAATACTGCCTCATGCTGCAAAGAAAAACACAAATCTTTCTGTATCTAGAATGTATAAGAATCATTCTAGTCGAAATGGTATGAGGATGCAGTTAGCATGGTGGGACACTGTGGACACATGGACATATCTGAGGAGAAAGGGAAAGACTTGAGCAACCTGAGGTGGGCTCAGAGACTGTCTCAGTGTCATTGTCATGTCCTGAGTTTTCTGTAAAGGACAGAAACAAGAGAGCAGGGAGAGACAGGGAGGAAAGTTGAGGATCTGCAGGAAAGGTTCAGATGCTACACAAGAGGTCAAGGTGCATCATTTGAGAATCGAGGAAAGAGTTAATACTGCGATTGCTAGCCACATAATAAGAGCCATACTGTATTTTACACAAGCTCTAATCAAATGGAATAAGAGAATATCAGGTAGCATGAGAATATTTTTTACTATTAAACCATAAACAGCAACAAAATGTTACAGAAGCAGAGTATGTAGAATAATAAGGACATGTAAGAGACACTTCTGTTTCTATACGACGCATCTGTGTCTTTGACTTAGTCGTCAATTTCTCCAAAGTTTCTCCAAAAATTAGTCAAAGAGTTTACCTTGCCAGCAGGCACCAATTGTGAGCTGAGTTTCGATCTTGGAGGCGTGCAGCGGGTAGTCCTCTGTAACCAGGAAGGGCTCAAAGGTAGTTCCATCCACAAACATAGACACAGTGGGGAACTCCACATTCAGCACATAGTGATGCCACTCTTTGTCACACACCTGTGAAGACCACAATAGCAGTGAGAGTTACCAAGTACGCTGTAATCAGCTTTATTCTTTGCTAAATATCTTGTGTTCAGTGTTATTTGATTTTACAAACAGCTGACCTGGTCGAGCTTCCAGTGAAACTCTGCTGGTTTGTAGTTCTCCGCCTCAGATGGATCCTGGCGTAGGAGGAAGATCAGCCTGCAGTTGTGGACGTAGAGCGAGTAGTGGTGTCTGTTCATCTCTGTAGAGGAGATAATGAAAGAGGAGATCAGGATAAGGAACTGTACCACTAATATATTATATAATATGTAAGTGACTATGTGGACTATGTAGTCTTTACTTGTATTTGTATTTTTTAAGTTAACAGATCATCTCAATCATCTGTACAGACCATAAGAACCAGTTTCAAAACTGATTTCCGAACAGACTAATGAATTATTCTCCAATTATTCTCCTGGACATGCAACAATGGCTTAATTTCTTGGAGGACACCAGCAAATAGAGAAACTTTTGATTTATGATTGATTTATGCAGAATGAACATAATTAGTGAGCATAATGTTTACACCCCTTCTGTGCTCACCAGTGCTCCAAAATCTACCACGCATGCTTCACAGTTTTAATGTTTCATATGGAATTTCTGTATGTCCTCTGAACCCCAAAAGCTGCCAGTGGCTTTGACTAACTTTCTTTTTTTTTTTTTTTAAACAAAATAGCCAACTAT
This sequence comes from Dascyllus trimaculatus, assembly GCA_024666655.1. NCBI lineage: Eukaryota > Metazoa > Chordata > Actinopteri > Pomacentridae > Dascyllus > Dascyllus trimaculatus. The sequence goes on from CM045452.1 coordinate 25,919,624, forward strand.
ACATGATTTATCAGTGCCAGAAACTTTAAAAGCAAAAAGAATATTGTTTTCTGTCTGGAAAAACAACTAAATTTGAGCCTAAAAATGGCAACATTTTATTAAAAGCACTCTAGCTGACATGTCTCAATTAACAATTAGCCAAAAATAACCCATTTGCACTAACCGGATGCTGTTACCAACAAGAAAATCTGTACTCATCTGCACAACCGTGAGGCTATTACCAACTTAGCTAGGACTAACAGTCACAAAAAGTCAGGGACTTTTTGGCTGAACTGCAGGCTGTGTAAACACAAAGCAAAGGGCACAAGGATGGAAACAAATTGAAAATGTAGCACAAAATCTATCATATGTAGAGCCACCATTGTTTCTGTCAATGGTGGTAACACATGTGGGCACTGGGGCGGGTGTCGTTTTTTTATTTCTGTAAAAGAAATATAATTTTCTTCTTTGTGATTTATAACACTATAACTTTTTCATACTACACTAAAGACATTTTTGAACTCTCTCTACTGCTAAACATGGCCGTGTTGTTTCCACAGAGGTTTAAGACATCAAGACACTGCTTAGGGATTCAGAGGGTTTATGCAAATGCTCCACAGTAATTTCAGTATTAAGAACTAAACACTAAAATGTGTGAGAACTGAACAGAGGCTGAGCCTATGATTGTGAGATTCTTGTTTCCATGAAGCAGGGCCTATGCTGAATGGAGGTCATGAATGGCGCTGAGATCATGGCTATGGGAGCTTCCTGCCCAGGCCACGGCTGTTCTGATGTAATCCTTCTTATATAAGCAGTCGGACAGAAGCTGATGAACCGCCTCCCCCTTACTGTCCACGGCAGAGACTTTACAGTCAATAAGATCAAGGAGCTTGTGACCACACGCAAAAATTACACCTACCGACAAAAATGGAAAGGTCAGTGAGCGCTCGGCAGAGGTGAGAAAGAAAACATAAAAGGAAGCACGTTTCCACATTAGCCAGGCAGCTGAGTATAAACATTGATTATAGCCTGAAGTTACAATGTAGGAGGTTTTTTAATTAGAGCCATACATCCAGACACCATATGTGCAGGTTTAACGAGCATGCCACTCAGATGGCAAAAGAATTAAACACACGTTTTGGTCTCTTTAGTGGACACCAGATATTTTAATGTTGCAGTTTTCACAGTACATGTCTTGTCTTTACCCTCTGAATCTCAAGCAGTTTGTGGATGTTTTCTACTCCTGTCCTATTTTTATTGCAATATAATGTCCTGCAACACAGCCTGCAGTTAAGTTGAACAGTCACTGAATTTTTGCCACCTGACTGTTGGTCAGAGCTGAGTCACTAAGGGCTTCCCAGTTGTGCAGAAGAACACAGAATCTTATATACATACATATATATATATTTATTTATTTTTTACAGGATCTGGTTATAGCAAATGTTGTTTAGCCATTTTTATGTAACATTACTGGAGTAAAAACCCTTTCAGAAAAGTCATTTAACCTCAGTCAATGGAGTTGTCGTATACTAACAAATATTGAATTAGATTACTTCCTATTCTACGTGGGAGGAAGACTAGGTTTTTAGCAGTACTACAGTGGGTCAGATACCCTTTTGTTTACAGTTGGATGACAGAATATGCCTTTAAATATGCATGTTTATATCAGGTAGAACAACTTGTAAAGATTTTACTCTTCTCGAGGGCCTTTACCTGTCTTGTCAGAGTTGCAGAGGATGGTCTCCTTCTCATGGGCCCCGGGGCCATGTCTCATCCACACAGAAATGGTGAAGGGCTCCTTCAGGCTGGTGCTCACCATACCGTCAGGAACCTTGATGGCCTGGGTGCCGTTGAACTCGAACACCTGGTCGCTGTCGTGCCCGTTATCGGTAGGCAGTCCTACCGTCCAGTTGGCGGAGCTGCTGGGTGCAGGAAGGAGCTCCACGGTGCCGGAGCTGGCTCCTAAAGGTGGAAGACACAGTTATACTGGGCACCTACATTTACCATGGTTAAATGAGCATTTCCAGTTGAAGAGCTACTTACCGCACAACTTGTGCAGGGACTTCTCAGAATAGGTATCACGGTCACAGCCCTTCCCAATATGGCTGGTTTCCAGCTCGACAGTGGCTCGGATGGATGTGATTGGCTCATCACAGGTTTCCAAGTGCATGCTGGGGAAAAGGGCCAGGCTACCTGTGCCAGGCTCGTATTCAATCCTCTTGTTGAAGCCTGAAAAATGAGACGGGAGTGAGGAAAGAATGAAACAATGTTCTTGAACAGAGCGCTGATAACAGGTGAGCAGTAAATACAGGGCCTGGTAGTAGTAGTTACTCATCAGGAAATATTTCAGCTCAGTTCTTTCAACTGTGATAAAGGCCTTAAAGGAGTTAAATAACCTTCTTGACAATGGTGGCCTGTGTGGACTGCATAAGTGGATAAATTCTGTTAAACACAGAGACACACCTGAACAGTGACAGTTGGCAAGCAGAAAAGGTGAGCGTTATGATACCTTGCCAGCTGGGTTTGCAGGTGGGCTTGACGCTGATCTTGACCAGCACGTCCTCAGAGGCGCGGTTCTTCCCACAGTCGTAGGCGGTCACGGTCAACTTATACATGTGCTCTTTGCCGTAGCTCAGTTTCTCTGTGTTCTTGATGAAGCCTGAGCGAAGCAGGAAAAAAAAGAAAATGTAAGTACCAGCACCAGCCTTTGTTTAATTTCACAGCTGCAGCTGTGCTAGTAAGAGGAATAAAAATGACTCAGACAGCGGGTATAAAAACCTTTCAAGCTGATAAGCAGCACACCAAAACATTAGGTATTTCAGATGAAACAGAGCTGCCACGTAAAAAAAAAAACCCTCAGAGTGATTCACTGTCAAGCTGATGCAAAAGTATAATATGCTGAGTGACATCTCTTCGGGCCACATCATAATGTTTTGACTTGAGCTTTTACCTTGAGATGCTATACTGAGAGTTTATTACCAAGCCATGCAAGTGATTAAAATACAGTAATGGACGTTGTTTGACTAATATCAGCTCTCATCTGTTGGTTTTTACTTCAACCTGATTAGCTGTCACAGTCAGCATAATGTATTCCCATACTGATTGATCTTTTCATATTATACTTGTCCATATTTCCTTGTTATCAGATCAAGGCATCATAACTGTTCGACCTCAATGTCCGATGTCTTTTTTAATGCATCTTTGATTATGTTGTGTAAAATACAAAGATAAATATTCCTACAATCCGAATCACTGAACAACTTGAATGACATTTCAAAAGCCGTCATTGTTTTGCAAACCAGCAAACTGCAGTGAGTCCTTATTAACAATCTGGCTGCATCATTGTTTACACAGATCAATAGATATTGTGATGTGTGTCAATACAATCTTGGCTCCAGCTTTTTCCAATGAGCACAAGGGCAGAGCAGCTATCTGAAGGTTCTTACCATCTTTGTCGATGGTGAAGGGCACATCAGGGGTCACAATCTCGTAGTTGCAGATTTGGCTGAACTGGAAGGAGCAGTCAGCATCCACTGCCTCCACCTTCAGTATGCTGTCATATTTCTTCCCCTCAATAACAGTGGCTTTGTAGGACTTCTCTTTGAACACTGGTGAATACTCATTGATGTCGTTCACCTGGATGTGAACAGTCGCCCTGAGAGAGAGAGAGAGAGAGAGAGAGAGAGACATACATGAGATGAATATAACAAAAATACATGAAAAGGATGATCCTCTTTGAACTACGGTTGCTTTCACTCCTAAAGTTTGGTTGAAATAAATAAACTGCTCTGGTTTGAGTTCACACTGTTCTTTTACAAACTGACGTTAGAGAGGAGTAAACATGAAGTCATGCAGACTGGCATTCATTTGATGGTTTTGGCAGCCGCTGTCCTGCATCATCAGCGCTACTTTGACCCACATGAAGAACTCAAATGATGCAGACTTGCTGGCAGCCAGTCAAGCAGTGCTGTAATGGATCTTATGAGTTCAGTGTCTTCTGCTGTGTCACAAAGCGCTTCCCAAGAAGGGACTGATTATATGCATGGACCTCATTTTGGCTGCAGCTAACAACTCTATTCATTATAACTGTGCCGACTGATTATTTTCTTGATTGATCATTCAGCCTAAAATTGTCAATATTAAAAAACATACATTTGAATTTCCCACAGCTGAAGTCTTTCTTCAAATGTCTTGTTTTGTGCAACTACCACTCAAAAACCTAAATACATTCAGTTTACTCTATTGTAAGACAAAGGAACATATCAAATTCTCACACAAGAAGCCAGAATCATCAAATTTTCACTGTTTTTGTTAAAAAAAAAACACTAGTAGTGAGACTAGTAGAGACTAATAGCAACTTAATTTTCTGTTGACCAGCTAATCAAATAATCAACTAATCATTGCAGCTCTAGACCTCATATGTCATAAGTAACACCAGACAGAACCCAGACCAAAAAAAAAAGACTTATTAAAATCCGAAATACTTTATTGATCCCCAAGGGGACATTACTTTATGCCTTATACTATAATATTGCAGGTAATAACCATTTTGTAGCTTCCATTCCACTCGCTATTTGATGGGGAAACGTCCATTAAGTAGCTTATTACACTCTCTTCACCTTACTGATTGATGACAGAAAAAATCCCACAAGGGTCCTGACGTGCATTAATGTTACCAATCATTATGCATAATAATGCGTCTCAACACAGACAGGACTCCTTTGGCAGTTTCTTCAATGATCGTAAATATTAAGTCGTAAATTAGCTTTTAATTTCATGCTAAAACCTCAAATCGCAGTCCTGGGGTTGCTTTGATTTTCTTTCACAAACCCCACCAAACGGGGAGGTGAGAAAGTACCCAGTATTATTCTACCTGAGTATGAGAGGGCAGGTCTCTGAATAATACATTTTTTTCTTTGTCATTTTCTGTGAGGTGAATATATTAAAGCAATGCATTTCTAAACAGACTGGATCTGGTGAAGGTGGAGAGAAATTCAGGGATCATGTCAGGTACGGAAACTTCTGAACCGGCAGAGGTTGACTCACTTGTGGGATTTCTTCATGTTGGCGCCATCAGGACCCTCTCCACAGTCATAGGCCTGGATGGTGAAGGTGTGCTCCTTCTGCAGCTCGCAGTCCAGCTTGTCCTTGGCCCTGATAACTCCCTCGCCAGTGGACTTGTCCAGCACCACTGCCTCGAAGGGGACATTCTGCCCGTGGATTCTGAAGCCGCAAATCTCACCTGAACACGTCAAGAGTCAAAAGAGAGTTTGCTCAGAATAACTTACCACAGCTGTGAGGTTTAAATTTGAAATGAAAAAAAAAAAAAAAAAAAATTATGTTAACTACAAAACAAATAAATTCACGCAAAAAAAACATCAGCCACAGGTTTTGGGAGCCGGGGAGTTGTAGATTGGGGTGCGTGGTGTCTGTGGAGGAAGCCCAAACGCACTGTCATATGGGTGAGTAGTTGGGGGGGAGTTGGGAGAGGGTGTGGGACATTTAGTATCAGTAGACAGAGTGTATTTTCCAAGCCACTTGAAAACATTGCATCCAGTCATGCAGGCAGAAACTGAAAATATGTGAACAGGCATTTCACAGGAGTACTTAAAATATTATAAATCAAAGTCACAAAACCAAGCTCATGAAGTAATTCGATAAAGCACAGTCTTTGAAGTGACGATCATTAATGTCTGCAATGAATAAAAATTACAACCTATCTTATGAGAGATACAATTAATGACATAATAAATAAAAGAATTAAAAACAAAATTTTAATTCTTAACAATAGAGAGCACTGTGATAAGGTGATACAGCACCAATTCAGCCATCAAAACCCTAAAAAGTCTGTGAAAGAAAAATAAAATCTCAGATAACACTTTCAGTAATAAGTCTTCCTGTGTAATTTTGCCTCTCACCCAAAACTACTGCAAAATGAATCCAAATAAAATCATGAAATCATAGAGAACTAAACCAGTACGATAACAGTAGTCAAACAAAAAAGGTACTGGATGAGAACTGGGGTTAGAAATATCAACTTGCTTGACATCCACATCAAATGACAACTGCAGCCATGCTAATGGTAAGGATTAGTGGTGGAGAATTAACTCAAGAGATCCACTGAGGCAAAGATGCAACAACAGAAACTTTGCAGAAGAGAGTTTGCATTAGTTAACAATCTCAGCAATCTCGTTCGAAGACTTGAATGTCAGAAAAGCCCACAGGAGTCACTGCAACTGTATGAATCTTGTAGAACACAAAGATGCACCGTAAGCATGCTTGGTGTCTTAAAGACGTTCTCATTTTTGGAACGTTCAGTCTCTTTTAAAACCAATTCCAGTATCAATTTCTGCTCCAATTGCCACAAGCGTTAAGAGGTTATGAGATCATCTTATGTGGGCTTTGAGATTTGACTTTGTTGTTAAACGTGTCAAAAATTGCCTTTTTCTTTCACGATTTTTAAATTGAAAAGGTTAGATTAGACAAAATGTGTAGCAAAGTGACTGAGAACTCCTGTTTTTTAACAAGCTTTCCGTTTCCTGGTGACAGCTGAAAAACTGTTAGGGTCTGCAAACTGCAATGGATGTCTCATGCACAGATATTTCTAAGAACAGTCAGCCCCACATCACACTTTTCATCCAGCTGTTGGAAGTCCAAAAAATTCAGGGTGAGAAAAACGCAGGGTCGCAGAAAAAACCAAATGGGGAAATTACAGAGCATGGCAGAAGTTTCTGTGTAAAAGTGTGGATGCTTTTCTTTGCGTTAGTGGGTTAATAGTAACAAATAAGCACAAGGCGGAGGAAAGAGCCCAAGATCACCTTCTTCAGTGAGGGTCACCTCAAAACTCTCTACAAGGAAGGGAGAGAAGATAAACCCAGATCAGTTAAAAGAAGAGTTAGAAGCTCAGAGAAAAACAGAGGACAGGAAGGAAACATATTCTTGCTATAAGCTTACAAAAACCACCATCTGAAAAGCTCATAAGCAGAAAGTCTTCTGACAGTTGGAAAAAAAAGGAAAGATTGAAACATTCATGAAATGCTGGTTGTGTTGCCGTTTTATTAATGCCTCAGCAAATCGTACTACAGAAGTGACACAACATCCAATTAAATCCACTTTCAATGGCAGCGTGTTTTGAAGAATTGCTGAAAGTCTGTTCATTTCACTTCCTAAAAACATCACACTTATGATTTGTGGAGACTAAATTATGGATCATTTGAAAATAATTTCTACACTTTGAGATAAGAAGAAAAAGAATTCTTCACAATCTGTCTGCAGCTGACAGTTTTAAATCCCTTTCACAGCCTCTGGTGGGTTTGAGCTGGTCACTTTGTTGTCACCTAGTGAACAATTAGGAATGGATTTCACATTAGGAAGAGTAAGTGGGACTAGCTAAAGGATGGATTTCACATTGGGAGCTGCTGTTAAGGCCCGTCATGCAGTGGGTGTTATAGCCTGTGTCTTTAACCGCTCTAATGACCTGCTCACACCAGGGTTTGAGGAATTCCTTGGCTTATTCATTAGTCTCACAGGCCGCTCAGCTTACGTCAATTCAGCCATCACAGTTATAGCTATATATTTAGTCGTGACCTGCAGGGGTCATTTAATCACTGGTACTAAATAAATACAGTAAATTATAATCTGAATATTCACTAGAAGGTCAAAATGCTAACCCATTTGCAAGGACTTTGTTGCAGAGCACCTTCTGGGGGTTTATATAGTAAAGGGCCACCATGACAAAGTATTCTGTGATGCTTAATGACCAACACTCAGCATACATGTGATAACTCAAGCTGAGATCAACTAGTATAAGACTCCTACATCCCAGCTGTGTATAAAACATCCTCCTTTTTGGCCTGCATCAAGTGTCCGTGGCTTAAAGTAGTAGTATCCACACAGAACATGCCCACTAGGCTCAATATGTATGAAAGAATAATTAATCATTAAGTAATAATGCTTCATTATGCATCATTTATGGCACCTGTGTGACAGCAAACATGAACAAAAAAATCAGGCGTAGATTTATGGAGATACTGATTAGTTAAAAATTTTCATGATCGGCCCGACATCCCTAGATTCTATCTCCCTGCATGCAAGTCTAACAAAACCTATTTTCAGAGCACATTGTTGCTGCATCCTACGCTGAGCTCCACCCAATCATAATGAGGTACAGGTCATATTTTCCTGTCACCTGGTCTATTATTCCTCAAGGAATCGAATAACCCGATCTAGCAGGCAAAATATTCCTGCTTTTCTGTTTGTCTTTTGTGTTAGAGCACAGTCATCCATGAACACTGAGCTCATTTTCAGGGGCCTTGGTTTCAACTATTTCAGGTCCAATCACACTGGCTGGAATAACAACAGGGATGTGCCCACAGGAAGTTACACCAAATGCAGGTTCCACCTAAGGCACACACTAACTCACAGTGACTTGTTGTACATGGTAAACATTCACCTATTCACACTGATCTGACTTAAGAGCTTGTGATTAGGCTTCTGAATGGCCTGTGGGTCAGCTTTACTGTGCACCCTGTTTGTTGGCACAGATGGAGCGACTGGAAGGAGGCTTGCATGACAGAGCAGGTCACCCCTGCTGCCACGTGAAGCCAGACTGCTTCTCTGTCTCAGAAGAGCTCGTTCACAGGGACACACAGTCCGTTCGTAAAACCCTCATCAAAAGAGGAGCCTCAGCTGAAAGAAGTCGGAGCACTGAGCTCTGTATTCAACGCTAATTTACTGTGAAAGGAGACAAACGTCAAGCAGAGAATGGGCATATTATTGAATTCCCGGGCCTCTTGTTGAGGTTGTCAACCTTAAAAACTGCCACACCAATCAGCACATAACTTTGTGAAGAAAATGACATCTCCTCTGGCCAGCACGTGGATGTTAAAGCCTCACATTCTAAATCAGGAGAAGTAATCTGAGATTAAAACGGTCATATAGAGTCTAGTGGGAGCACTGAGTGTAAAGAGAGCAGCAGACAAAAGATCACACAACTCATGCGATGTGAAATGGTGGGAAATCATTTCCAGTGCTGTGGTGCTTTGAATCCAGGCCAAAGTCAATCCTGATGTGATTAAAACCCCCAGAGCTAATGTTGCCTTGGTACGTAATTGTGCCTCTCCATTGGGAGGGAAAAAAACATGAAAAAGTATTTTGATCTGAATATCAAACAGGCCAATCTGGAGGATATGGTAGCCAGCTGTATGTCAGTATGACAGGCAAGTCATTAAAATCTTATGCACAAAATCCCTTTGAGGCCCACAAGTGTGCAACCAGAAATTATTCAACAGTGAACAAAGAAAGTAAATAAGATTTGACAGTTGCTGTCTTGATCGCTATTGAGTCAGTGATCATTTGATTTGTCTAACTGAACATAGTTTATATAAGATATAGTCTTTATCACAGAAACAATTAAGAGTTATACATAATGACACACCCTGCAGAGTTGGACCCCTTCATACATTAACCATGGCACAGTCATGATTTTAAAGCGTGGTGCTTAGAGTAGATTAAAGGTTGTGCTTCCATGTTAAAGTCTGTGTAAAGGAAATTCAGACATCCAACATGTCCAAATTCATCAAGAATGCAGTGGAAAGACTGTGAGCTATGTAGAACTGCATTGAGAAGTTTGACTGTTAAACAGTTTTAGCTTATTTCTGTGTTTGGGATTTTTTGCAAGGGGCAGAAATCACAGTCTGAGGATGCACTGGAGCGTTATCCCTGCCTCTAACACTGTAATGTTGTAAAAACTAGAGCATATTAACATCAGCTGTTCTCCTGCTTGTTTGTGAGTTGCTACACCTTCTACAGCCTGCAGTGCTAGCTAGCAGAAAATGCATCTTCCCTGGATGCCATTTCAGTCTCATTTAAATTTCCCAAGAATGATGAGATGAAGAAGAAGCGGATGACTTTTGCTGCATTAATGGAGAGCTGAGTCATCCAATTAGGGTAAATTGCCCTATATTCTAAGTTTACACCAATATTCCATGACTACAATTTCATATTTCATATTCTACCCATTTGGCTCCGTTAAAACAAACTTAGGCCTGTTTGCACGGTTAGTACTGTTCATTTGTGCTGCTGTGAAAGCTGTCAATCAGTGCCTTCAGCAGACACTCCCCCAACGTCTCAGACCAGAGAATGCTGTTTATTTTTTTCCACAAATATAAAACTTAGTTTAATAACCTTGGCAATTTTTTCAGTCACTTACGTTTGGCTAAAAAGATAACACGGTTATTTGTGATTTGAGTAACTCAGAACATGGACTTTAAGTACAGCTTTCCATCTATTTCCTTTACAAGAATAACTAATTCAGTTTATAAATAATAAATTACCAAACAGATCATGTGTCTTAAAAGGCACGGATCAGTGTCCTTGAAATGTCTGTGAGATTTAAATTATTCATGCAGATTTCCTGCATCCATCATGTGTTACACAGTCTCAATAGGTAGTAATTAGTATGCTTTCTCTTTCATTCTCTTTCATTTATTGTGCAATGACCAGTACAGTGGAGGAACAGCAGCAGCAGCAGCAGCAACATTAAACGTTCTCTCTCACCTGCATAGCGTAGAGGAGCATCTTTGTCCAGTGCAATTAGAGGAGGGTCCAGAAGAACTTTGTCATCATTTTCCGTTACGATGCCGTGGTACGTCGTCTCAATCCATGGTTTGTGTTTATTGACTGCGGGAAACAGAGAGAGAGAAATGTCAGCGTCTTTAATGAATAACTCCATAAATATAATTTCTGTACTGAGACGAGACGTCTTAATAAGCAACTTGTTTTTCTCTCAGCAGCACTAAAAAGCAATTTACATGTTTTTTTGCGTTTTCAATAATCTCCTTTCAGTTGTGTTGCCTCAAATTGCTAGTTTGACTTTTATCCCTCCCCCCTCCGATACAGCTTAAATAAATTTTTAATGAGGTTTTGGATGCTTTTAATGTTATTTTTAGAAGCGCCACACAAAATGAAGGGATCACCTACTACAAGAACAGGCGACCATGAGCCAAGCAGGACCAAGAGTGTGCGTTGTTTCAGAGGAAGCAAAATGTGCGGGTGTAACACTTAGTAGCCTAAAAGCAACATATTGCAAATCATTCTCAATCATAAACTCACAGTGTTCTGGTACTAGCTAGATAAAAAATTACTGCATGATCATTTTATGGTGGTGCTTTCTATCATTCTTTGACAGTTTTATCACAGCAACGATAGAAAACTCAGCTATGATTTTCAGGCTAGTTTCAGGAGCAGTAGTTGGGGTGTTTACAGCTCTGCACGCCCATCAGCCTGGGAAGCATCCCAGCTACAGACGGGACTCTGTTGTAGCTCTTGGTTGCAGAAAAAGCTGCAGCTAGTGACATATTTGGGCCACTTTGAAACACAGTGTAGATGCAGGGGAGACAGAGCTCTCTTACGGCCAATATGTGCCCACTCTAGGACAAGAGGAGAGGATGGCATTCCTGTGCTACTGATCTGCAAAAGTGATGCTAACAATGGCTGACAGTACGCTGTGGGGGACAGATACACTGAGAGAGGTAACTGGACCAGACACTACACAAAACCCAAGTATGTCCAACTCACTCTTGAATGCATTACCAAATGGTAGTTCAATTCAAGCACAATATCACATTAAGAAACCATCTTGTTATTGCTTTTTTTTTTTTTTTTACAAGACCTATGTATGGCCCTAATTTTTCACTGCTTGATCACAAAGACAATTTTGTATTTTTGAAGCTACTGAACAATGTCAGTGCAGTGATCCAGTGCATGTTAATATCTGATCAGACATGCTGCCTCTGTCCCCACTAACCCGAACTCCTACAGTTCCTGTTGAGAAGGTCAATTTTAATGCAAACAGTCAGATAAAGTCAATATGCCCAGACTGTGCATTCAAGCTGATCAATGCCAACAACCAACTGCTGCAAAAGCTGAAACCACAAAGGCATGAAATCACTGACCATGGCAGAATAATGTGACCCAATGTAATGTGAGAGTAGGGATGGTTGACATGAGGTTGCATGAGGTACTTCCTAATAGTCATTGTTTTACTTACAGTAGATGGCAATCGGCATGCCCCAGTTTGGAGGAGCAGAAAGGAAGGCCAACATTGAGGCGAGGCAGTGAGCTGGTATGGATGAGGCATTGCAACAAAACGTGTTTCAGGCCCAGTGTTGACAGAAATTCAACCTAATAGAACACGGGAGTTGCTGGTCTACCACTGGCTCAGTCGCTTAGTTTGTTTGTTATTGTGTGACTTTTGTTGCATCACTTAAAATCCACATTACTATGTAAATACGCCAAAGTCAAACAGCAGTGGACGAGCAACTTCATTGTTCGGCGAGGTAAAAATCTGTGTTTTTGTCAAGTGGTGGCTTCGAACAGAGTGATGTAAAAGCATCAGTGCCCTGCTGGACGGGGCTTTCTGACAGCAAAATGAAGCAGTGAATATATTCTAAATACAGCATACAATTTAACTGATACAGATCGTTTGACATGGGCCTTTTGTAGGTGGCTTAAATACATTTTGCTGCTGACTCCGTCCAGTTCTAGCCAACCGCTACTGTAAGCAATACAACTATTGATATGGACGTCATGCAAACCCAAGTCAAACTAACTGAGGCATCCCTTTAACAGTGATCTGTTCTAATCATTTACAAAACATATATTACTTTGCCAGTGGCTACTTGGGAGCTTTCGTTTCAATTCATTGATTCAAATGCTACATGTAAGTCAGTTGGAAATAAAGTAAGTGGACTTTTTTTTTCTTTAAGATTCAAGTTGTTGAAACAAAAAGCCATAAAGCCGATACAGATTTAAACAGGCAAGAAAAGTAAGTTAAAAATCAATAACCTGCTTCAGAAGCATTTTCCACAGTTAATTAAACCACTGCAGGACATGGATGCGTGGCTGACCTTCCCAAATAAAAAGCCTCCAACAGTTTGGTTTGTTCTTATAAGGACAACTTTGTTATTAGTCTACTGAAAGCATTGTTGTGAACATTCTGAAAATGGACTTTATAAATGGTAGCAGGAGGTCTAGTCCGTTCTGTCAACTAGCTTACAGCATTACTTTGTTTTTGTATTTGAGCACATACACACATAGATATTATTACTGTCAGTCAGGACATAAAATTAATCAGTACAAACAGCCAGTTACTTAAATATGCATATATCCCTGTGTAATAATAATTTCATGAGGCCAACTCTCCATCAGTTGTCATAATAGAAACTGTGGTTCAAATAAATTAAATGAAATTGTGAAAGGGTACATGCCTTGAAATGCTGTCTGTAGCTGCTTGACTTAGTGAAGCGCATCCTCCTGCCCATGTTTATCCAATTAGCAGTGCATAATAACACACTCTGCACACAACGCTCATCTCAAAAGCCAACATTATTTAAATAGACGATTTATTACTGCGTCTCTACTGCAAAAGGCTGGTGCTGTTCAAGTAGCTGCTGAGGCTGACAAACACAAATGTTGCAGGCACCTGTGGCCTTGTAATACGTCCATAACTATACATATGAACTGCAACTGTATGTATTCTGAAGTCTGAAAAATGAACATTATATGCCGATCATTTAATACATAAAGGTTAAAAAATAACTATTAGTAATTTTATAACAGCTTAGCAAAAAGCAGATTTCTACAAATGCGTGCTGTTACATGTCGACTTACACAATACATCCACTATTAATGGCAGTAATGCAATTTTCCCTCTATGAGTCTTTGCAGCTAAATCCTAATTACAATATGTTTTGCAGTGGAATTAAATCCTCAGTCGTTTTATGTTTCAGAAGAGTCAACATCACACATTCATCATCCATCCGACTAATGGAAAGACGCCTGTCGTTCAGCAACACAGTCTGTGCTCCAATTATATTATGAGCTTCAAATAGTATCCAGACAAAAAGAAAAGCCCACAAAAGCATAAATAAACGATGTAGATGTTTTCAGATGACATTAAATGTTAGTCTGCCAAATCCAATTTCAGCGAAACAAATTACTTGCATTTGTGTCATCATATAATTTCGCTTAATTCTCAGTGATTACACAATCAGTGAAATTAATTACATGCTACTTGCACATAATTGGTATGATGTGGGTATCCTAATGAATTAAGAGCACTACCCAGAAAATAGTTCTTACAGAGATAGCCTCACACTGAAGATTGAAATTTGTCACAATGCACCAACTAAGTATTCTGAAATATGCCATACAGCATTAATTTAACAACAATTAACAACATTGCAAAGGCTGCAACATTAAATAATGACATTATTACTGCAACACTGACTCAAAAGGTTCCATTTTAAGAAAGGTTTCACTGATTCTAACACAAATATTGAGAGGCAACATGAAGACCTCATATCACTTTACAGTCGTGGTTAATCTTGTCCTGCATGTGCAGTGCTTAATTCCAAAGAGTCGATGTACTTGCCAGTAATTTGCAATTGATCACGCCCAATAAATCGTCTTTGCTAAAGCGTCTCGTGACCTGAAGTGCTGTGAATGTCTTTAGACAGATTGCCAGGCCAGACTACTACAATAATCTGCTTTAGCTTGCACAGAATCACAGCTACTGTTAGCTAGGTCACATGTGGGCCTCACATTTATCCACGAGTCTTTCACGGCATTCAGCACGGAGATGCACTGAACCAGCACCAGTTATGAATGGCACAACATCAAACAGTATCCTCAAAGTTCCTGCATGTTTATGAAAGACATCTCAACCTAATTATAACCAATAACCACAGATAAACTAACCGAGACAGCTGCCTGCTGGTGACTTTCTTGTTAGATCTAAATGATATTTCCCATAATTTAAAAAGCACAATGCTGATTTTGTTGCATGAATCACCACATTGACCAATACTAAATTCTTAAAAAGTTTTACTTCACAGTTTGCATTTCATCCTCCGTAAACAAGCACACCAACTAAATGCCTGCTCACGCAGCTAAAACTAAATGTGGTATTTGGTCAGGCAACTCTGTCACGGCCAATCAAGTTTGTGATGTGAAGCCAAGCAAAGTCTGACAAACAAGACCAATTCCCAGCAACAGTGAGATTGGCAGCACAGATCGAGTCAAACAAGAGTGAATGCAGATATGTTCACAGATGGCAGGCTGTGGAAAAATGTGACACATCCAAAAGTAGGTATGAGGACAGAAGAGGCAGACCTGGAAAGACTTAGACAAACTCAAAAGCAAACCGCACTGTTGCTGTTCATTGCTGTTGAAATCAAAGCCCCCATTCACTCACAGCCACCTCCTTCAAAATGAAATCTAAAACAATATTTTATTTAAAGCATGAAATTCTGATATACATTGCGTGAAACTGCCAACAAGGCCCTTTTGGCAACGTATCTTCATCATCCTGCTGCAAGTCAACAGTGAATGTAGAGAACATTTGTTTTTCAGTGACTTGTTCACAGACAATATTTCACACACAGGGCAACAAAAACATGATTCACACAAAGTTAGACACAATATTCTTGGATACCGTGTCATTTGTTACATACTAGCTTTATTCCCTATAAAATATAATTTATATGATTATAAGGAAAGAGTATGTGTTGTAAGGTCGAGACTAGAGGTTTTAAGATTTAGGATTGAGGAATGAGTCTAAGAGGGGCTTGCTGCTGTAGCACAGAGGATATTTAGCCTGGAAGGCTGCCATTTTCTTAATTTAACTTAATTAAAGAACCAATCCAGCTCATAGAATGCATACTCACTACAACATAATTATAACCTGCAGACTCAGCCCTTCACTCACATCAAAGTGGATAATTCAAGAGAAACCTGCAACTATTTCTAAAGAATGATCAACATTAAATTAATAAACTGACATAATGTCTTGTCATAGTCTCATGTGTCACAAGTTGCTATATGAAATTAAAAACTATATGAGTTATTAAATAATCTATCCATTATTTTGCTGGCTTTATAAAACAACACAAAAGGTTGTAAATACCCATCACAGGATCTCTGAAATATTCACATAAATGACATAAAAGCTAATTTCAAAATTTAGGATCCTGAATGTCTGTCTCAATAAATGACTTGCAGAGTAATTTAATCTTTTTTTTCTGTGCTGATCCCACCACAAATGGTAAAAAGAAATCATAGGCCTTTAATTTTCCATGTATGGAAATGTTGCTCTGGTTAAAAATGTGGAAAACACTGCTTCTGAAGCAGACTTCAAAGTTAACAGTGAGCAGAGCACAACATTTCTGTGAGGATTTGTCTCCGGCACCACAGCCACTGAATACACTACTTCTACATATTAAATATAACAGCTGAAAAGGAAAACAAAGCTTTTATAATGATTTTATGAGGCCTTGAGCAGCAAACAATAAGGATCGTGCATCATTAACCCGTTTTAATGTGTCTTTTTCTGTTTGAGTGCAGAGTAGAGAACAGCAAAATAAAAATAAAGAAAAACTCATTTTAAACCACTGCAGACATGGTGAAAAATAGACTACAGTCCTTCACAATCCTATTTCTAGCATACGGAAAATCAGTGGCCTCAAAATAAATATTAGATGGAGAGTTGGGATATAAATATAAAGATATAACGGGCCCAATCTTTGTCTCTTGCTAAATAATTAATATTATCCAGACAGTCTTATCCCCTGCCGATACTCATAAAAAAAAAAATTTATAAAAAAACACACAAAAGAGCATCTATCCCAAGAACACAACAACAAATTAAAACTACTGTATTCTATATCCAGCACCAAAAAAATAATATGCCCCAGTGTGGCAGACACAGGAAAAATCAAATCCTTTAGGAAGCCTTTGAGAAATGAATGTGTCAGAAGCTGGGGACAAACACACACATCAAGCAGCTACTATATGAGCACAGATGGTGGGCTGCTGGACGCACTTAGAGCCTGGCAACACAGCAACACGGAGCGGTATGCAATCGTGTTACACAGCAAATAAAGCCAATGACATTTAATCCAATAATGGGTTGCGTCTATTTCATTCACTGACAAGGTCAAGCAATAAGCAAGACATCAGACAAAGCAATGGAGCCGGGCTGAAACAAGCCACCGACATGTTTTCACTGCGTGGATGCAGGGATGAGCGTGAAACCACAACGCAAAGATGCTGCACCGACATTTGGAATCTCTCTTTTGAGTTGATAAATGGAGGCGAAGATCATTTTGAAGAAAGCAGGGTTAAAGCAGCTGACTTCTGACACAAGCACTTGGTTTGACTGTGTGTGCCGGTTTGTGTTGTGTTGGCTTCATCTGCTGATCAGCTCCGTCCACTATTTTGAAGATGCTGTCCTAAATTCAGAAAGACATGGTTTCTTCCTGTTCACTGAAACGTGTATGAAAAGAATCACGCAGGCGTTGAATCACGCCGAGTTACTGTGATGTCAGTAATCAATACAACAGTCAGGATCACTGACACCGCAGAGCATATGATGAGCCCAGGACAGCCAGTACTTATTCCTTCATCAGTCACTCACAAACATTGCCTTAACTTTTAGTCGATAGAGAATGCAGCGTGTTTTAGCGAAAAGAAGAGTCCTCTTTGCTATTAAACCTTTTGTTGTCCGGTGCGATTACCAATGCAAATTTTGTGCTTGCCTTGCAACTGATTTACCCACAGGACAATAAAATGTTCTGTATAGTAAAGGCTTAATAGGCCTCAGATCTCTCTGCATAGAAACACTGTTTATCTGTGGTTTGTCTCTTAAATTTCACCCAAATCAACAACACAAAACTTGGAGGCAATCTTTCAGGATTCACAAATTTTCTATGGAGGCACATATTAAACAGCATGACGCCACCACAGACTTCTTTCGCAACCCCAAGAGAATGGGGTAACATATTGACTATTCACATGGACACAAAGACAAAGCCCCATTATGGTTGCCTAGCGCTTTTATTGAAGCCTAACCTATACAGTTTGACCTATTAACCGTGATGAAATACTTCCTGCGAGAGTGTAAGAGCCACAATAGGTTCTGGTAATCCTGAGATTCAATAGGCCGCCTGTACACTCGCTCTCCACCCAATGCCACCGCTGGGATGTCTCTTCTTCTCAGAGGGTGAATATAATCTTGCCACAGTCCCAACACTGATATGGCAGTAACTCTGAGCCCGAGACACATTTCTCCAAGGGATAATAAAGTATATCTTGATCTTGACGACATGCCAAAAGCGTAAAACGTGTCCAGGTACTGTATAAACCTTATCTCTGCTCGTGATTAAACCAAATAAAATGAAACTAGACCATCCACACACACTGCTGCTCACCCTGTACGACCAGAGAAAGGCCGCACAGCTGTCCAGATTGCAGCAGAACCGTAGCAGCAGATGATCAGCCTGTAATTATCAGATGAAACCTCCTAATGCCTGGGAACCTCTGAGGACGTGTTGTGTAATGATGATGTTGCAGTCACGTGTCAGGCCTTTGACGTGCTGTGGAGCTCTGTTTCATCGATTAAGCTCATATTTTACGTCTGATGGCCGGCAGCCTGCAGGGCTCCACCATCTTTGATTACATGCAAATGTGAAGCTCCACGACGTTCCATATGAGGCTGGTCAGTCACCACTGAGCAACACTGACCTCTTTACTGCAGCAATAATTCACATATCAGTTTGCACCCATCATTTCCATTTGAAATTTCATATTAGAGTTGAGGACGTGGTAAAAAAAAACGTCTGCTACTCAACTACCACACTGACTGCAGAGTGAAGCGGTACAGCTCCAAAGGCAGATTTAAAATTTCTGCATTTTGCATATTTTACACCACATACCAAGCAGCTGGTGCGTGTGGTTTGATGAAATACGCTGAATAATCAGTCTATACTCCTGTGCAAATGTTTGATTACCAAGAATTATGAATAAATTAAAACTAGTAGCAAAACATGCCAATCACAAGCAACAAATGTGGCAGCACGGTCACCAAGCAGAGTGTGCAGACTGTCATCTTGTTGTTTGAGACTAAATAAAGACACACTGTTGCCGGGTTGTTGATATCTGTCCCAATAGCTGCAGCAGTACACTGAAGGAAGAAGAAGGGAGCGTCTGCACTCAGGTGATAGTCAGGCCTTGAGGTGTTTCCAGGGAGAAAATTCTGAACAGCTTAGACTGTGAAAACAAAAATACTGAGAAATATGCTCAATGCACCATTTAGTCCCACTGCATCAGCGTATGTCAGCAGTATGGAATTTCAGCTTTGTACTAATTCATAACTATTGAATTATTCTATGTTCCTGGTAGACAGGTGTGCTTTCAACAACAACCGAAATGCGCCTTCCAGGCAGTTTAGTATGAGGCGGCTTTGGGCCCTGTGTAAGTCAGACAGAAATATCCAGCAGAGACAAACAGAAGTTGCAGCCAAATAGGTGAAGGTATGTGATGCATGCAAATCTGAGTCAAGGAATGACTTCAATTATGCTGGTAAGTGGTTCTCTTAATTCTGTGGACCAGGAATAATCAATGAACAATCTGCTCGGTCTGAAACAGTGGGCACACTTCTGTGTTTGTCTTGCCTTACAAGCTCCTGAGCTTGTTGACGCAAGCCACTTCCATCACAGACTGGGGACTGTTCTCAGAAGCCCTAAGACCCTCAAAGGAAGCCCAGACCTCAGGGGCCCTGGCTCCCTAAACACCCTGCGCACACAGGAGAGTCTCTCAGTTTCCTTGCCAGGCAGCAACATTTGTTTGTCCTCTACACACTCACAACCGCCCAACAGAGCGAACACACCCTGGACGACCATAACGTCTCTCTGAAGAGGGGGTTGGGAGGCACAGAAGTCTTGAACGCAACTCAATCACCTCTCTGTGTGAGCAGCACAAAAGGGCCAGTGAGAGCGACAAAAAAGCGAGAGTGAGACGGACGGAGCTCTGCACAGGCGCTCCGGTGAAGCTGACCTGCGGCAGGTGAAGTGCTCTCTGGTTACCTGTTTCCCAAGGAACCTGAATCTTAATGTGAACACGCCCCAATGCGAATAGCTCTGCAGTGCCTTTTTTTTCTCCTGGAAGCAATAAGACTCAGGGGAGGAGGTAACGCAGCAGATGAGCTGCAGATATGAGCTGAAATAAAAACTGTATGCATTGGTTTTTATTACACTTTGTTCACAGAAATAACGCAGTGGGATATTCACCAATGGCTATTACTTTAAGAATTAAGGGATTCAGTTTCAATTACGGTATTTCAATGAGGCAGAAGGATATTTTTTCTGTTATTTGTATTGCATACTTGGGTGGTTAATTGCAGTATTATTTACAAAATGTACAAAAATCATGAAAGTGAAAAATATTTCGTTATATTGTTCCACAATACAAAGATAAATTCATTAAAAGCGATGATTTTCTGGCGCTTTCTCAGATTGGTGTTTTTATACTTCATGCAAAACAACAGGACCAAGGGCCTAACATGAGCACAGACTCCTTTCTTGGTGGCACGACACAACTCCTCAGTCATCTGGCCAACTTAATATTCACAACTGAATGACCCATTCTTGACAGTTCACTGACTCCATTCAACCTCGTAAAGGCCTCAATGAGAGGAAAGTCACCGCCGACCCAAATTGGGTCCAGTGTTCTCATGGCCTAAGTGGCAAACTACCAATTCGAAAATGCTCCAGCATCTTAGCACTTTCAGGGGATTATCTCATATACACATTCTTGACGAGCTTGAGCTGTGATCCTTCGAACAGTGACTGCACTGTGACGTGCTCAGTCAAGATGCCAAACCCCGGCGTCTGGGCCTAAAAGCCTATTGTTCATCTGGGAAATCTCTGAATAAATACCGAGAAAATGTAAGAGTAAACTTGTAGGAGCAGAGCTTCTGTACAGGGCAAGTAAACAGTTATTCTGGGCAATGCAGGGTAACATGTTAGTGGTTCTTATGAGACTCCACAGAAGTAGCATTCAGCTTTTTAATCCCCAACAATCAGGACTGAAGGAATAATATCTCAAAAAATACATATTACATTTCAGGGAAATCTTGTGTAGGCCGTGACCCAAATGATCAACTGTGAATTGCACCACAAGGCAGGCATTTACTGACTCTTAAATCCTGCATCACGAGGTACAAAGGCATATTTTTCCCCCAGATTGCCCACATTGTTCCATTTTATGCCTGAACACATTTGTTCAAGCATAAACTGTTGGGCACAAATTCCGCCATTTTACAATTTTCTCGATCATTATAACAATTTTTCCACTCTTACGTTCATCTAAGCATATTCGGCCGAGTCTGAATAAAGTGTTTCATTTGGTTTTTCAATCATTTCACACTGATTTTCCTGCAAATGGCTTCCAGTATCTTGCAGGGATGGTATATCTGACAGTGACTTACATAACTGAACAAATACATTTTGACAGCATGTGTAAATGCCAGCTCTGGTCGTTTCTGCACATTTTGATAGCAACTATTAACAGTGGTATGACAGTATAACAGCATACGGTCATCATCCAGTCTGGATATTGGTACTTTCGCAAAATTTGAAGCCCTACTAGTCCTGGCTGGAGCTGAGGTACATAAAAATCATGGCTGACAACAAACAGTGACGCAGCAAAGGTTTGTGCTGTCCAAGTCACTATTAGTTGAATCTGTGTTTGAGGCCTGATGTTAAAGCTAAGAATCTTGTAGTGATGAGACACTGTGGAATACACAGAGCAGATCACTGAACATCAAATGGCTTCCATCAGTGAGTGGCACACTCCTGACAGCTGACATCTTCCATATCATTTAAAAGGCTGATCAAGACCTGACATGTTCAAAGAGAAACAAGCTCAACCGTTGGGAGACATTTTAGAAGTACCTCTGTCACTGCAACATCACATTTTCTGTCATGAGCTGCATCCGTGTCGATATTTAATTCTGCTATTTCTAACAAATCTGTAAACCAACACTGAATAATGCCACGCAACAGTGTTACTCGAGCTGCACTGAAGAGGCAAACAAAGCGGTCATTGTCGGGCGTGTGCATCCACATACTTGCCGTTTGCCATAACATTACAAGACGACATGCGTCACACAGACCACTGGCAGCTTGAAGGATTAAAACGTGCTTAAATGAGAGTGTCTGCAGCACACAGAAAATGTGAGCATGTTTTATTTCTTCAGGGTCAACCGGGGCACTGATGGAAGCCATCCTTCACTTTGGTTTCTGGGATGCTCCAATCAACTGACCTATTTGGGATCAGAGTGTTTCATAAGCCAGGCAAGAGGTTTCAAGCAATATTGGTTTTTGAAGTTGTGCTGCAGTTTATTGGCAAAGAAGCCTTTAATCGAGCCTGTAGACTGCAGCATTATACATGAACATGATCAACTTGTGGATATGATGAAAATTAGCTGACGAAAATCATAAGCATCTCAAATATTTTACAAGTTAAATGACATATTGTTGTACTTGTAAGTCATATAGGGCTTCAACTAAAGAATAATGTGTTTATTATTGGTTGTTTGGCCAGAAAATAGTTTAAAAAAAGATGTCCACAAACCAATGATACTCAGTTTGATGTCATAGAGAAGGAAATGAATCAGAAAATACGCCAATTTAAAAAGCTGGAATCAGAGAATTTTTACTTTTTCTCTTAAAAATGACTCAAACCAGCTAATCGACTATCAAAATAGCTGCAACTAGCAACTAATTGATTAATCCGTTAATTGCTGTAGCGTTGCCATATAAACAAGAAACATATTGATCTGATACATGGCTATGACTGTAACTGACATGCAGTTTTCAGTGAATCAATGCAAAGCTTCTGCAGGCAAGATGAGGAAGCCTGGGAGGAAACTCTAATGTCTGACATGTAATATGCCCCAGTCATGTGAGGAGAGCGCATATGTTAACTCAGCACCACACAAAGCAGGGCATCCAATTTGTTCGACTAGAATTACTTAATTCAGTGATGAATGAGCCAAGAAACTTCCCAGCGGCCAGCTTTTCCTTTGTCTGACTGTGCGCACTGAGGAAGCTCGCGCATCTCAGCAGATCTAATGTTTGACTCCAGAACATGGGGACACCCAGCAGCTGCTCGCGGGAACAGAGAAAGAAATAAATGACATGGGTGAGACCTCGAAAAAAAAAAGCGACAAACACCACGATGAACAAATCCAGAGGTGTCTGTCAAAAAAAAGCATTTAAAGCAGCAGACGATAAAAGCAAGGAGCTGGAAATCTGCAGTGCTTTGAAGTTTTAACAGCACTGCTGGAGATGGTCTGTGTTTACCAAAGCTTTGCACACACCGGCACTGCCTTGTTGGCGTTGTAATAATCATATAGCCGAGGTCAGGATTTAATGTGTGTCTAAAGCATAATTTATCAACAGATGCTTTGAGGTGTGTCGACTTGCAGCCACATCATTACTGATAAATGCTCTAGTAGATGTATCGCTGAAAAAAAAACACATCATCCTTTGTGCTTGTAAATTCACGTGAATGTATTGATCTCAACCTGTTTCTGTAGTAAACATCCAAACCAGAAAATTCAAAAAAACAACCCCTGAATAGTATTTGGCTTCCTCATTTGCTGCGAGATGGCCGGTAACAAGAAAAAGATCAACAACAGGCCTTGAAAACACAGAACCGGAGTGGTGCAGGGTGACAGGGAGGTGGTGCGCAAAATAACCGAGTAACCTTTGGTTTAATAAAAAAAAAAAAGAGAGATAAGCCCTCGCCAAGATGGCCATTTCACAGGTTTGCTTTGCTGATAAGAGCTGGAATAACAGCAGGTGCACTTTGTCCACACACACACTTGGCCACAACACGAGAAGTCACACTCACACACCACCCAGGACAAACTGATACAGGCCTGTTTTTACTTTCGATTGTGCACATTCTCAACTGCTTCACATGGGAATAAACAGCTAGAATAATTCACAGATAGGTGTAACGTTAAAAGACGACAACACGCCGGCCTCCAGCGTTCGTGATGTGACCCCTGACTTAACATCCACCTGCCTTTTCCACACCCAGAACCAGGAAGCTCAGCGTGGGGGGGAGTTGGTGGATTGACTGCGGGGATGGTTTCCATATCTAAGCAGGGAGCTGCTGCTGCTGCTGCTGCTGGAAGGAGGGAGGTGGACCGCCCTGCAGCAAACAGAACCATGTTCCTCCTCACTGTGTCCATGGGTGACGTTGCAAAAGAAGAAGGCAGCAGATGCACTTTCAGTTCTTGTTCTCATAAGCACCTACTGAGAGGCTTTTTTCCCCCCCTCCCCACTTAAGCCTGTGATCACAGTAGCACATCAATTTTTAAATCCACCGACAAAAACAGGGACATGTGAAGAGGATCTGCAATGCGTAGCCAAGCAAGCAAGCTCCATCCTGGTGCGACCACAGTGGTGCCAAAGCCAAGTATTAGGCCTTCTAATGGAGGAATAAACCTGTGTGGTTTAATTACACTGAATGCAAAGGGGGAATTAAAGGGGGTAAAGAAATTCACAAATCAGATGTGTTCAAATATATTTAAAAAAAAACAAGATTAGTACAGGGAGTACCAGGCAAGTAAAGGGAAACTCTGCAGCAGAGGGTGAGGCGTGTTTTTAATCCGAATAAAACAGGACCAGACTAGAGGAGACCAAAAATAGAACCGATGCGGATGACAGAAGGGGGTCGTTTCGCAGATTTGATATTGTCTCCGTAAGTAGCTCACTTTATCTATTATTTTAGGATTGAATGTGACACACGGGTAGCGGTAACAGTTGGAATTTGGAGTTTAATTTGCCGCAGAACACCGCCGGATGCACTTGCTACCCGGCGGGATACTTCGCCACATCCCTCCGCTGCGGCTCCGGAGCTGACCATCCCCTGAACAGGTTCCCCCCTCAGGACCCGCACAGCCCCGGCCAACCTTCCTTCTTTTATTGTTTAACCTTCAAACGTCTGGAGACGACAGGAAAAGCCGTCCATGCCTCCAGTTAGACCGTTTCAACCGCACAAAGGAACCTGTCTGACACAACGGGACACAACGGGACACAAATCCCAGCTTAGTTACCTTTAGCTGCCTCCACCGCACACAACAGTCCGAGGACCAGTCCGACAACGGATGCAAATCGCTTATTCCCTCGGAACCGCATCCCGACTTCGAGTTCAACTGACGGCGAAGTCCAAGCGAGCCTTTTATTTTGTTCCCTCGTCAGCCGGGCGGAGTGTTTCTCTCAGCAGGAAGAATAAAATCCAGGAGATGAGTGTCGGTTACCACGGTAGCTCTAAGATGGCCGTCGCCGCCGCTCTGCTCTTCAATCAGCGCTTCTCTCGCAGTTTTGCAGCGCGACGCGTTCAGGGGCCGTCGGGAAAACTGAGCGACGCGCACTGAAACGCTCCAAGTCCTAATTATTGTGTCGCCAATTACATCTTTTACATCACAACGGGAGATTTACTTACCTGGCAGCTAGAATGTTTCTAATATTACACATTACATACTACACTGATCAGCTACAACATTATGACCACTGACAGGTGAGGTGAGTAACATTGATCATATTGGTACTATGTGCTGTTCTGCTGGAAAACCTTGGATTTTGGCTTCTGTGTTGATGAGACTTAGACACCCAAATAAATACTGTCCCACAACAAGCACACTCCCTCATGCAAATGGAAATCCCAAATGTCACTGGCCTACCCCTGCAGGAAAATGCACCCCACCACATGGAAATAACATCAAACAACCAGGAACATGTTGAGGAACATGACAATGGCCCAACATGTTGATTTGACCTCCAAACCTCCTACACTCCATTGTGATCAAGCATCAACAGGATGCAGTGGAACAAGTTTGATTGACAGAGGCCCCACTGCACAAGCCAGAGTACCCAAAGGATCCAGTGCCAACGTCCTGGTTCCAGACCCCATAGGACACCCTGAGAGGTCCTCTTGTCCATGTCCAATGGTTCAGAGCATTTTTTCCCATCTTGTTGTCTAACTAACTATAAGTTTCAGTTACCAAGACAAATTCCTTGTGTGTGCGAACTCACTTGGCAATAAAGCTTTTTCAGATTCTGATTCTGATTCTGTTCATCTATATATTTCGTATTGTTTATATTCTGACTTTAAATGGGATCAATGTAGTATTTCTGACTCTGATTCTAATATTTTATTTGTCCATGTAATTTGCATAATGTAAAATTAATTGGTGGCAATAAAACAATTCAGATGTAGCATCAGCAGCATTGGCATTTACACAACATTTATCCAAATTCAAATTTGCACTTTGAAATTTCCTTATTTCATACATCCAAAAGGATGTAGAGTCCTCGTTGTTGTTCATTCTTGTGTCACCCATGACATGTTTTAATGTGACAAGTAACAGGTGAATCACAATGCAAAAAAAGCCTTAGTTACACTCTCTGATGATCAGAATTCATTGCACCATTGAGAACCTACCTTGTGCATGTAAGGCATCAGTATATTTCTATTTATTGTTCAATAACTGTATTTTCACTAAGCTTTGGTTCACTCTGTCATCTATCCATCTGTCTGTTCGTCTGTCTATCTATCTATCTATCTATCTATCTACCTATCTATCTATCTATCTATCTATCTATCTATCTATCTATCTATCTATCTATCTATCTATCTATCTATCTATCTATCTATCTATCTATCTATCTATCTATCTATCTGTCTGTCTATCCATCATCCATTCATCCATCCATCTAGGAAACATGTTTGGTTCTATAAGAATTTTCACAGTTCTGATACAAAAGCATTTATTTCTTCCTACTTGACTTTTCACAGTCTTTAGGACATATAACCTGTAGGATATAGTATCTCTACTGTGGATTCTTTCACTTATTGATTGATTGATTCATTCATTCATGTTGTTTTATGACAACTTAAGATTTTAGTGATGCTGTTGCCTGACCAACGTAAACAACGAAGTCTTGTGAATGAAGTATAATGGCAACTTAAGATTTTAAACATCTGGATCCAGAGATTCAAATGAAGCATCAGCAGTATTGTAATAATGAAACAACAGCATTAGTGTTTACATAACAATATCCAAATTCAAATTATTGCCGGAGGTTCCTTGTTTCAAATCAGGCCAAAGGATGTTGAGTCTTCACTGTTGTGCATTCTTGTGTTGCCTATACATGTTTTATGCATCATGTAGCGAGTGAATCACAATGCGAAAGAGGCCGTCTGAAGGAAAATTTGCTTATCAGACAACTAGAAAGTATCAAATAAGCGAAGCAGCCTCAAAAATGGCATTTTTACTGAACGTTTACTGTACAGGAGCAAAGCTGTATTTGCAGCTGATCCCAGGCAGCAGTGTTTTGTGTGTCAGCAGGGTTGAATTTCGAGAGTTACAGTAATAAGCACAACTAAATCACAGTATCTGCTTATTCATTAAAGACTACTTTGTTGCCCTGTCTTAAGGATTACTTAAATGCAGATCTCAAAATTAATGCGTTTAACCAAAATGACCTTGAGGCGAAATTGTACTACCGCAAAGGAAAACTGATCCAAGGAAGGAAGCTCAGTTAATCAGAAGCCAGCAGCTCATTTTTGCCCCATAGCAGGTTAATCCAACGATGCATGGGAGGTCAATTATGTTTTCTTCCAGCCCAATGTGATATCGAATAAACATAGCTGCCAAAAATAGATACGCTTCCGCTTTTTCACCATTATGTGCTTTAAAAATTAATAAGTGTACGGATAAACTGGCGGTTGATGCGGAACCCTTTCAAATTTAAGGTATTTTTAAGCAAAAAAGACTAAAAATTACCCTCCCGAGTCAGTCTAAAGGAGTCACATGTTCTGTTTACAGGTGGCTTCTGATCACAGAGGATAAAAAAGAACATTTTGTGCTAACTGCATAAAAGCACACAAGTCCAACTTTGGTGTTTGTGAACAAAATCTCAGAGACAACATGAAAGATAAGTCCGCACATGTTGACCAGTACTGTTCTGGTCCTTAATTATCATCCATTTCGATTCCTAAAGTAATAATTCAACAAAAACTGGGCTTTAACTGGAGAGTTTGAATTTAAAATAACACTTTGTTTTTTTTAGAAATGGGTGCTATCTATAATTGTTTATTGTCTGTCATATATAATTTGCTAAAGAATTCTTGTGAATTTTGCCCAAGAGAAAAGGTGCAGACATTGGAAGAGCATTTATAGTTGCAAAAATAATTTTTAAAAAATCAATTTAGCATCCTTTAGACTGGTTCCTTAATTGTGAGTGATGTGCACTGGGGGCAAAATATAGAAATAAGTGCAGGACAGAACAAAGTCTGACAGGTTGCATTATAACGTATGCATATCGCATTGTCTTTAAATCAAACTAAATGCAAATCAAAATGTCATTTCTAAACTGTATTTATCAAGAAACCTGCATTTACACAGGACAATTAAAGCTCAACTGTTAACCATAAAGATCTACTTTTGTTACTTCTTTCTACGAGTCGTCTGAATTCGGAGCTCCAAAGGGGAACGTGAAGGCAGCATGTGTTCAACGGTGGCCACTGACGTCAATAGTGTTATTGTGGGAGCATGCAGCTCCTTTAGCACAGACGGCTAAACTAAGACTGAGGGCCAAATGCCTTCTGGTGCCGCAAAAGGGTCTGGGACCAAAGTGGGCACTCAGTGATCCTCATGAACTGAAGTGCATGACTGATGAAGCTCATGGGACGACAAGAGAGCTTCAGTTTGCTTGAAAACCTTATCAGATTTGCAGCTTAACTGATAATTTGTTTGGCCCCTGGTCATTAACAGTCCAGCTACAAGACATTAAAATATCCTCCTCCTCCTGTTGTGTCACAGAGCCGGACAGATGCTCAGGGTGGAGGGCATCTCTGGCAGAGAGCGTGCCGCCTCCAGGCCCCTGGTTGTGTAATCCAGCCGTGGCAAAATGGGATATTTCAACAACATGACTCCACCAGAATGTGACAAATTGTGTGAAAACGTTTATGTGCTCTCTGAAGCCAAAAAGTTGCTTAATCCTCAAGTCCGTACAGACACGAGGGGAATTGTGAATATGAAGCAAATCCACGCTTTCATTTCAATTTCGTCCGCAGAGGGACCTTGAGAAAAATCTCTCACAGCAAAACTGAGGCCTGTACGGCATATTGATGGTTTTCACGAGTTAACCGCCACATTCAGACTGCAGATGAGACGCATGACAACAACAAGAAGCGCACGGCGATGTGAGGATGCCTCGAATTGCAAATGGTGGGTGGGGACCGCTATCTAATCAACACCTTCAGATATAGATAGCACCCCTAAGGAGACGAAGAAGCGATGCAATCAGAGAATTACTTAGGGGAGCATCTACATTTGCTAAATTTGCATCAAGCTGAGCAGCCTTGATGTGCAAAATGCAAATTGAGGCACATGTAGTTTTAATTTTTAAAAAATGAGAGATGAAAAGGTCAACAGTCCCTGAGGAAAAACCTTTCTGGGAGTCTCAGCTTTTATTCTCACTGTTCTAGAATAAAAAAAGACGTTTTAAAATCGGCCATAAAACATATAAATGTTGCAGGAATGAAGGCCGATCATTAGGCCTCCACACAGTCCTGAGAGCCGAGAGAAACTGCAGAGAATGGACATAGTTGTGTGAGGCCACAACAAAGTGATGGGTCTATAAACAGAGACAGTTCATGGACATCAGGGCAGTGGAAGAGTGGAAGCACAATGCCTGTTTGTTTCCAGTTTGGCACCGCATGAAGTGGCCGAGAGAAAGTGGAGCCCCACCAGCACCAGCCCCCTCTTCTCTCACAGATGTCCTGGGGAAGGGGCAGAGTGGTGATTATCATTTCTCTGGGGGACAATGACAGTCGATAGGAGGTTCTGGTGGATAGGTGTGAGACATCACCGAATACTCGGGGAGGTGTTACTTCCTCCGAACCATCTCGCCCACTGCTGTGAGTGAAAGCCTTCTCTTTAGGGATTTCCATGCAGCTGGTGGTTTACTGTTTGCTCGCTGTCGTTTGTTTGCAGTCGTAGAAGGCAACGAGTGTTTTCTTGCCCTGCAGTGAAGCCGCCAAGTATTAGGTTTGGTAAGTTTTCTAATTAAGTCCCAACAGTCATTTCTGGAGCCACTTCTAATTTTTGTTTCTGAGATTTAATTCCAAACCCTAATACAGTGGAGCGCCAGTCACTATCAGCATTTTAAAAACTCCAATGACTTGTCTCATGTGAAGATAAAACTCCAAAGACCTCCACAAGTAAATTTATTTACTGTTTCTTAAGTTATAAAATAACAATAACATAATCTTCCACATTGAAGTCGTACGATATAATTGTCAGGTTTATTTGGAATTAACCCTCTGAACCTCAAAAACCCACCAGTGGGTTTCAAGGGCGTCTTTATCTTCTAAACAATCAACCAAATCACATTTATCAGACTCAGAAACTATCAAAACAGACAGACTAATCAGATTTTTAATTTTGCGGCTAGGATTTTACATTAAATAACTTTATTCAAAGTGTCTCATTTAAAAATGTGCCAGTATTAGTTTGCAATAATAGGATTCTGTAAAGAAAACATCATTTCTGCTCTCCACTGCACAACCGATAAGCCATTAGTGACTAAGCTGATGGAAATGCAATGACTTTTAGGTTGAACTGCAGGCTGTGTTTACACATATATGGGGAACATATATGAAAACAAATTAAAAATCTAAGTGGTAAAGTATGCACAGCCACCATTTTCCAGTGTTGGTAACACATCCATCCATCCATCCATTATCTATACACCACTTAATCCTCTGCAGGGTCACGGAGGGACTGGAGCCTATCCCAGTTGACTCAGGCGATGACACCATGGACAGGTCACCAGTCTATCACAGGGCTACACATAGAGACAGACAAACAAGCACACTCTCATTCACACCTACAGACAATTTAGAATAATCAGTTAACCTCAACCTCCTTTTGGACTGTGGGAGGAAGCCAGAGAGCCTGGTGAGAACCCACGCTGCACAGGGAGAACATGCAAACTCCACACAGAAAGATCCCAGGCGTCCTAACCGGGACGCGAACTAGGGATCTTGCAGATGTGAGGCGACGCTGCTAACCTCCGAGCCATGGTGCACGTGTTACCCTTGGTAACACATGTGGATGCTTATATGCGCATGTGTACATGTATGTGCTGCACTGGTGAAAGACGCCGCCATGCACGTTGCGTAGCTTGTGTGAGCGATGTAACGTGCGTGGCGGCGTCATTCGCGCCCACTGGGATCCAAAAGGGAATCGTTTGCAAAACTGGCAACCGGTTCTCAACAAGAACCGGTTTTCGATTCCCATCCCTAGACATCATGGTGCGACAGTCAACCTGCCACATGATGCTCTGGTGTCTGGCAACATGATCCTCTCTTCAAAAATGTCTGTCAACTTCACCTAGTCCTTTAAGAAGAGTGGGGCAACATTCTACGAATCTGCTATCATTTCCAATACAGTGCACACTCCTTTCCATTCAAATATTTATTCCCCTATGTTAGAAGGACTGCATAGAGTTCAGATTAATCATTTGAATACATTTTAAAGGAGGTTCCAGCTTCAAAAATACAAAAAATAATTGCTGGTTTCCCTTACCTTAGCTTAAATCTACTTAGATTTTGGCCTAGTAGTCTCCAAAACAAAGTGTTTATTAGTGGAAGTGTCAGGTATTTCCAATGTTTTACAGACTAAATGACCACAGCAGTGTTTTCCTCCTCTATTTTGCTGCTCGGTGTAAAAAAAAATCTTCTCATTGCCACCCGTCTCACAGACTGAGCTGACTTCTCGAGCCCCCCAGACAAGGATTTGGGGATTAGATACAGCACATTATTAGGATGGTCGAAGGTCACGAATGCCTCACGGCTGCTCGCTTTATTCAGAAATCCTTCCACCTCATTTTCTTGCCTGAGTTTCCCTCGGTGTGGACGGAGGGTGGATGCCGTGGGGGGCAGAATCACGTTATCGGAGACATCAGTGTGGGCTGCAGCCGTTGTGGGTGGCTGGCAGCAGACAGAGCTTGAAAAAGGACTCGACTGTTATCATGGGAATCAAAGCGGTCGTGACCATTAAACACACACGGTTTCTGGATATTCTGCTTCCTGTGTGGCGTCTAGACTGCAGCTTGTGTCATTAACTGCTGCAGAGTTTCCCCTCAGAGAAGATGCAGGAATTCTGTCCCACTTTTTCAGATTTTTACCGGAGATAATTCCTCAGAAGGTAATCGTTTGGAGGGCCCAAAGCTTTTCATAATGACTTCCTTACATGTGATTTTATATTAATGATGTGTACAAGCCAAATTATTTGTTTATCAGGATCTATCTAGGAGCAGCACGCTTTTGTGTCCCAGTATTTAATTGGCCCAAGGGAGGAGCTTAGAAAACTTATTCCAAAAGGATTATAACCCTGCATGCCAATTTGCCTTCATTTTTTATTCACTGCCACTTTCTTTATCTGATAATCAAAAAATACGTCCCGTGAAAACCTGAATGTGCATCGCCTCATAAATTTATAATCCTCAATTTTCAGAGGACATCTTTCTTTGAAAGATTAATTTTATACACAGCGAGGCTTCAATCTTTTTTTCTGCTCCAGCACCGACGTCTCCTCCACTTTGCTCGTGAATGCTTTTTTTTTTTTTTTTTAAATCCACGGCTGGAGGAAATTAAATCTCACTTTAGAAGTTCCGGATGTTATCAAGTTCTTTTAAAGCCACCAGGTCTGTGTGTGTGTGCAGGTAGAACGGCAAAGAAGGGAAGCCGGGCACCTTTAAGCTGCCATCTAATTCATGCATTTTCCACGGGGGACATTTAAAACACACCCTCTGTGATTGATTCCTCTCCACCTAAGAAGCTCTCGTTCATCTTGCAGCCTGGGCTGTCGTTCATGGTCATTTATTGTGCACGCTCTGTCTGTGAAATGCACTGGCAGTGGCCCCCTTTTTTTAAAAAAACTAACCCCACCCTCATTCATCAAAAGCCAAATTATAATTCCAACTTTTGCAGCTCACCTCATGAGACAAGAAATCTATTTATTTCTCTGTTTGTTTTGTCATTTCCATATTGATGCAATGCAGAAAATGTCTATTTTGGTTTATGAACAAAGAGGATGGGGTGTTTTTTGATGTAGTCTGCCAGCTCTGATCCATGTCCCATACCTCCAGGATGCACCTTTTTAAAATCGCGATCCAAACCTTTAAAAATAATTGCGTCTGCGTGCTCTGCAGTAGTTTCAGCTGTCTCTCAGGCACAATTGTTATTGATTAAAGGCTGGACACTTAAAAAACACACATGGCAGGAGTGAGTGGGAACCTGACAGATGGGAGCTCACAAAATACTTCTCAAGGATCCTGCAGATTAAGCTCCCAGTCAGCACCTTCAGCCACATCCATATTCATGAGATTTTAGTTTTATCGCCGCTGTCAGACGCGTTTGATTTCATTTGCATCCATAACACACAGTTCATCTGTAACAGCACGTGAAATCATCTCTATTTGCTGGATTCCACATGGGCATCAGGTTGCTCGGGAGGAGGAGTGCGATGATTTTGATGTTCTTGTTTTAAGATCTTGACCCCTGAACCCTCACAGAAGGTCACCTCTGACACGTCACGGAGAGGGCTGATACTGCGGGTCAAGCCGGTGTCAAACTCTCACCTCTTTGGCTTTATTGCCTCGGAGGGTTTGGGGAGGGGGCAAAGACATGGCTGTCACAGCGAGTCCAATCACTCATCTGTGATGGGCAAGTCCTAGCTGGCTCCCCAGAGACTCCCATTTTCAGCACTGAAAATTAGGGCCCTGGGGAAGACAGCTGATGAATATAGACATGTTGGACTTTGTGAAGTTGTTGCGTTCAAATGGAAATGAAGTAGTGGCAAGAAACATGTGTCTAAATGAAGTTCTTTAGGGCAGTAATTTCCAACTAGAGATACTTATACAGCAAGAGGATACTTAAGATGCCAAGAGGGCGTCAGAATTTTACTCCTGAAGTTGCACAAGGACCAGCAAATATGACAAAATGGAATTTGCGATTTGATTTAAACTATATTTCGAGCGGTTCCACATAACCCTGTATAAATGTTGTGAAAGTGCACAAAAACTAGCTAAGAAATGAGGACAGGAGTTTAACCAGTACTGAAAAGCCTGCTCAAATAGACACTGTAGACAAAAATGATGCATAGATAATTGGACAATAGCAGAAAATGACTGAAACAAAGCTCAAGTGTTGGATTAATAGTTATAATTAATAATATGCAAGATATTTTTTTAAGTGCAAAATTTCATTTTTGTGTGAAATATTCCGTTATTACTGCAGAATCATTGCCAGTATTACTTCCTACCTTTTCTATCTGGGTCTTATTTTAGTTATCATTCATATATCTTATTGCTTTTCTATTATCAACTGCATTTATTGTCATAATGGAAAACCATTTATGTCAGAAATGATCATCTATGGCAAACTGACATATGCTGATCAGCCACAACATTATGACTACTGACAGGTAAAGTGAATAACATTGATCATATTGGTACTATGTGCTGTTCTGATGAAAAACCTTGGATTTTGACATGTTGATGAGACTTAGACACCCAAATAAACATTGTCCCACAACAAACACACTCCCTCATGCTAATGGAAATCCCAAATGTCACTGGTCTACCCCTGCAGGAAAATACTCCCCACCACATGGAAACAACATCAAACAACCAGGAACATGTAGAGGAACATGACAGTGGCCCAACATGTTGATTTGACCTCCAAACTTCCTACACACCATTGTGATCAAGCATCAACAGGATGCAGTGGAACAAGTTTGATTGATAGAGGCCCCACCGCACAAGCCAGAGTACCCAAAGGATCCAGTGCCAATGTCCTGGTTCCAGACCCCATAGGACACCCTGAGAGGTCCTCTTGTCCATGTCCAATGGTTCAAAGCATTTTTGAGCACAAAAGGGAGGCCAACACAATATTAGGCAGGTGGTCATGATGTTTTGTCTGATCGCTGTACATTGACACTAATACCACTAATGGAAAACTTATTACCAGAAGTTCACTAGAAGTTTTCCAGTAGCGACAAACATCCTGTTGTTGCCACTGTGTTGCTAGAAGGTTTACTGCTAACTGGCAACATTTTCTGAAAAACGAATATCTTTGTTGGACATCAACCACAAATTAGGCACTAATCTGGTGCAAAAATGAG
This sequence comes from Dascyllus trimaculatus, assembly GCA_024666655.1. Lineage (NCBI taxonomy): Eukaryota > Metazoa > Chordata > Actinopteri > Pomacentridae > Dascyllus > Dascyllus trimaculatus. The sequence continues at coordinate 25,954,716 of CM045452.1, forward strand.
TAAAAGACTTTTATCTAAATGTAATGAACAAATAGCTAAAACACTTATAATTGTTCAGTCTCTGACAGTCCAGGTGGAAGAGTGAATGAAAAGTTGTCCAAATTGACCCAAACATGAACAAGCAAAATACATTCTTATGCCAATAATAGTGTTAAGTATTTTCTCTAAAGTCAACTAAAATAAACATGCATGTAACTTGGCATGTCAGGTTTAAGGACTAGTTCTGACACAATCATTTAGTTAGAAACTGCTGCTGCAGACATCAGATCTCTGATCAAATACAGACATATTATCTGACACACATAAAGTTCAGTGTGTTCACCCACACACACCAGATAAAGCTAATAAAACAGAGGCAGACCCAAGACACACTGCCCACCCATTGTAACAACTCCCAAGTTGAGACATGTCTGTGATTAAAATCAGTGTTTGTGTATAGGAAAAGCTGCTGTCCAGACAGAGGAAGTGAGCAGTCTGCTCCCTCATTACCCTTGAAGGAGGCTCATATGGCGAGTGGGTTATATTAAAGTGGAGGAGGTTAAAAATGGCTTGGAGCCAGTGTGTGGCGTGCTCCGTCGTCTCTGAGTGAGTGTGCAGCAGAGAACGATGCTGACCCAGATGCTGAAGCTGGTCTGTGCAGCAAAAAAAGACTCTGTTAAATTCAATGGAAATGATTTGAGAGCAAAAATCTAATGCGGCACAAGAAAAGAGGCACTTCGACTCAGACGCTGCTTTGCTCAATTTTCCTTCTTGAACTGAATTTAATCGTGGATCTAAAGAGAAGAAATGTGATTTAATTAGGCTCCAATGATGCTCAACAACATTTGTGCTGAAAAATGAACATTAGTGTGAGCTGATAAACACAGAAACAGCAAAGAGGTAAACCACCAGGACACATGAGGGTCTCTGCAGCTCGGTCACACTGTGGCTGAGGTCTCATTATTTCCCTCCGGCTCCCTGGCTGCTCATAATTATGCAGTTAGCCTGCCATTAACTGAGATCAGTGATTATTAACTGACCTGGTCTCTTCATGATCCCCCCCACTGAGAAATGATGTTTGAGCCGCTCCCGGAAATGACTCTGAGCTTTCATAAAACCGTGACGCGTCCTCCTCAGGCTCTCCACGTGTGATTAGTTTAAGAGGTCTTTCAGGCTCTTTAAAAAAAACGTCTACGACTAAGCTCACTAGAATCAACACATCAGCGCTGTGTGCTGCTCAGGAAGGTGGAAAGCGGCTCCTAATGCATCCATTTGGTTAATTATGTTCATTCATTATCCTGTAGGTTCTGTTGAGCGCGGCCTTTTCCTCGCTAAAGTCTGACTCCTGTCCAAGTCAGACAGCTTGTGATGCACTTACTGATTACACCGGTGGCCTCGGTGCACGACTGGATTTATTTGATTATTAAAAAGAAACTGCACAACAGACAAACAGCGACAGCAGATAGGGACATAAACCAAAGAGGATTTGTCCGAATTACCTGCTTTAAGCACCGATTACAGGAAATGTGTTGTTACATCAAATAAAGCAAAACAAAATCTGACAAAATACTCCAAATGCAGCTTTTACTTACAGTAGTGCCCTTTCTTTTTCAAGGGTTTTAAACTGCAGGCTTGAACATTAGGGGTCTAAGTCTGTTCTTAAATTTTCAAGGCCAGCATTCATGCTTGGTGCAACAACTGCTGTGAGCACCTTTAAAAAGCAAGTCTGATGTCATTTTAGATTTTTATCATCATTAAATTTAAAATTATACCAATTTCACTAAGAAATACAAACCATTTACTCGAATAATCTTTGCTGATTAGTCAATTTTAGTCTCTAAAAGATTAAAGTATAGATATTTTTAACTGCTCTTGAATGTGTGTATAGGTCAAATGTGTTAGAGGTGAGAATAATGAACAGGTTTGGGAAGTCAGGAAGCATCTACGACAAATTCATTGTTGATTTTGGGAAAAATATAGAATATTATCAGATGAACATTACAAAAATAGCTTTAAGAATGGTCAAATGACTGACGGAAACAGCTGCCAAACCAAAAAATATCTGAATTTAATGAAGAAATCGATAAATTCTCAGATGTTTTGCTGAGAAACACTGTTGTTTTACAGATTCATGCTGATTTATTATGATCAAACTTACAGATGTTGTGCAGTTATTGAACAGATTTGGTCCAAACCATTACAGTCAGCCTGATAGGTGTATACTAAACTATAACATTTGTAAGGAAAAACAGAAACTGACAGTGTGGATATAGACCTTTATATAAAGAGCTGCATGTTTAATTAAAGATAATTATTAGCATTTCATGTAGCAAACAGAAAAAATAGGTTTGAAATAATATAGTAGGTTTTCGGTTCAATATTGAGAAATAAATGTAATTTGGAATTACTGGCAAAATACTCAGATACAACTGCTGGATTGTTTATTTGCAGATAATTTGAACTTTTTTTATTTTTTTTACAGTGCATCTGTTCAAAAGTGAAGGGTATTCATAAACAAGCTTAGACAAATGGTCAGATTCAACATGTGGATGTGAGCAAAACATGGCCAGTCTTGTTTTAAACATGTATGTAGCTGAGGTCTTCGTCTGTAGCCGAGCAGCACAGTGTGTATAATATGATGCATGTGTCAGCCGAGTGAGGCGCACTATGTATTATTCAACAATGACAGCACATCACTGGCGCATGTCAGAGCAGGATGTAAGTTTTGCATGAATCAATCCCGCGGTGCATTTGTGCCGGCACTCCCAGTGACCTCATGTGACGAGGAGGCAGCAGATTTTGGCCACAGCATGTCAACGGAGGATTAAAGTATTATTTAGTAAAAGGGCCTCCTCTCTCCCTCTCTCTCCCTCTCTCTCCCTCTATCTCTCTCTCTCTTTCCGCATGACCTTTTAATTATTGATTTTCAACTCACCAGGCCTCATCTTTCCTCTCATCTCTCGCCTTCTTCCCCTCTATCTCGCTGCCTTTTTATCTTCCTGCTTCTTTCTTTTCCTTCCACCACAAGATCACTCATGGCAACCCAAACTCACACATTCAGACACATTATATGCGCACACACTCCTTCTTTTTTCTCTCGCCTCTCCCTTCCTCTGACTCCTCTCCGTATTAAAATGCATAGCTGCTGGCCTGCTGGCTGCAGTGTCAGCAGGGGAGGGAGGATGAAGAGGGTAATTCATACCCGGCTGTCACCCAGGCTGGAGGTGAGTGAGCACACCTCTCCCCTGTAAAGACAGCCAGAAACGAGCCCAGCGGAGGAACTCGGAGGCATCAATAATCCAGCATCCTCTGCCTGCGCTAACGACGGCCTCACACGGTCTCATTAAACACTCCTCTAGCTATTTGTGCAGCTCAGATTGAGATGAATGGGACTCCTCTGTACCTGCGTCACCCCCGCAGTTATAGGTGTGAATGAATAACATGATTTGGCCAAAGCCCACGCATTTTTCTTAGAAAGACAGTAGCGCAGCCTACTCCTGCAGAAGGGGATGTCTCGGTTTGTGGAAAAGTCCTCAGTGTGATTCCACCCACGAGAGCTTTTGGGTATATTTTCCATAGAGCAGCAGCAGCAGCAGCCGAGCCCCTCTGGGACGTTACTGTAAATAGGCTGTCACGGCTCTCATTGGGGCTCTGCTGCTAAAACCTACAATGACGCACACACACATACACAGAAAAATACAGCTACATTCCTGGTGACAAGTGCACAAACATCCAGACGGAAATACACACATACACCAATCAGCCGCAACATTATGACAACTGACAGGTGAAGTGAATAACATTGATCATATTGGCAGTATGTGGAGTTCTGATGGAAAACCTTGGATTCAAGCCACAGTAGCCAAAGGATCCACTGCCAACTTCCTGGTTCCAGACCCCACAGGACACCCTGAGAGGTCCTCTTGTCCATGGCCAATGGTTCAGAGCATTTTTGAGCACATAAGGGGGGCCAGCACAATATTAGCAGGTGGTCATAATGTTATGCCTGATCGGTGTACACCTTTAAGTGCAATCCACACACTGCTCATGCTGCTCTCTAAAAAGCCCCAACAGTTTGATTTTGACTTGCTCATGCAGTTTTATGAATTCTAAACCCCAGTTATTAGATCTACTGAGCTGCATCTGCAGTCAAAACCACCTAAATTGGAATTTAAAGGAGTTTAAACCCACCGTGCAAGCACTGACACGCAAAAGGATCATTATTGACAACGTTCATTCCCTAACCTCTAACCTTTGACCTAAAGTTCACCTTAATTCCAACCTTAGCTCTAATAAAAGCTGCTTCCAGTCAGGAGGTTCACTACGTTGCCCTCTCTGTGGCCCGATTCACACAGGAGCATAAACCAACAATGCCTGCCGTGCCACTGATCCACTACAAAACAGGCATTTACCCACCTCCAAAAGAGTCTCCCAGCCCCATTCCTCCTCTCTGCATCACCCCTCAGGATAATTTTGTCACGGGTATTCTAAGAATCTGTCTCAGGATAAGATAATCCAGGGACAGCTGCTCTCTAATTTTAAGTGGAGGGCCTGAGGATACGGTTGTCACAGAGAGAAAACAGAGAGGCGGTGGGTCTTAAAGTGGGTAGAAAAGCTGCATGTTTCACGTGCAGGGCAGAATCGCCTCTCTCTGACACACTATTCTCAGGGGCCTCCGAGGAGGTCAGGACCTGATCCCAGGGCGGAGAGTGAACCGACAGTCAACTCATGATTCACTCTGACAATTTCATCTGTTGTTGCCACGGCAACGGCACCTGCAGACAGAGGAAGTCACAAACAGTGACACCTCCAGAGCGTGGCGAGAAAGGTGTGTGTACGTGCAAGGTGATTAATAAATGAGAAAATAAACCTTTGTGTTGCTGTTTATGCATATGCCGGTCCTGCAAATAATCAGCTGGCAAAACAGGCATCAGTCACTAATATCTGCATCACCATCTGACGCTAACAGGTGCTGCTGGTCAGAGCTCCTGCTGCTGCGTCAGTCATCAGTTATTCTGTTGCGTAAGACCCAGTGGGTTCATTATTGTGCATCAGCATCAGGCTATTGATGCACTGAAATGCTTTGGCAGTGTTGATTCTTTCCCATTCATGCCAATAAAGCTTTTGGGAATTAGTATTGACATATGCATTTGCAAATTCTTACGTGTAGGTCAAACAGAGTGTCATAAGAGCAGCTCCAGAGGCCGTCCTTCAGCCAGATATTAGAAGAAACAGCAGTGTGTTGCTCTGCAGATGATCCCGAGCTCTGGTGCCTGCAGCAGAATACAATAAGAAAGAGCTGAAAAATAAAAACTGTCCACAGCAGAGGCAGATGTAACAGTGTGGGGCCTGCAGGAGGTCAACAGAACACCTGTAAAAGGCAACGCAATTTGCAGTAAAAATAATTGTTTTGATGCTACCAAAGTCTTAACGCTTGGACAAAAGCATACAGTGCCTATGAAAAGTATTTACCCCCTTGGAAGTCTTCTTCTTTTATTGCTTTTCAACATTGAATCACAAAAACAAAGACTCTTTCGTGTCAAAGTGAGAATGGATTTCTACAAACTGATGTCAATTAACTCAAAATATAAAATGTAAAATAAGTGACTGCATAACTATTCACCCCTCTAAAAGTGACTCATCTAATTCAACAATGGGGCAGACATTTAAAAGTCACATAAGTAGAGAAATGGAGATCACCTGAGTGGAGGGAATGCATCTCGAGTGAGTTTAGTATGAAGACACCTGCATCTGGAAGGTCCAGTTAATCGGTGCATCGGTGCTCCTGGCTTTAACTTCCCCATGAAGACAAAAGAACACTCCAAGCAACTCTGTGAAAAGGTTGTTAATAAACATAAGTCCAAAAATGCCCAAGTCACTAAGTATCCCTTGGGGTGTAGTTAAATTCATCATGAAGGAGTTAAAAGGCTGTCTTCAAAAAGTGGCCATGCAAGAAAGAGACCAGTGAGAGAGGCCACCACGACACCTATGACTCCTCTGAAGGAGTTCCAGGCTACTATCTATACACTACCATGCTTCACAGTGGGGGTGGTGCATTTGTGATGATATGCAATGTTCCACCAAACATAGCATCTCACCAAAAACCTCCCTTTTGGTCTCATCAGACCAAAGAACCTTCTTCCAGTTGACTTCAGAGTCTCTCACATGCCCTCTGGTGAACTGTACTCCGGTTTTAATATGAGCTTTTTCAACAGTGGCTTTCTCTTTGACATTCTCCTGTTAAACTTTGGTGAAGAACAGGCAACAGTCTCTCCCATCTCAGATGCCGGAGCTTGTAACTCCTTCAGAGGAGTCATACCTGTCTTGGTGGCCTCTTTAATTAGTCTCTTTTTTGCACAGGTCTCTGCAGATTTACACATGTGCCATATTCCTTTCATTTCCTAATGATGCATGTAACTGTGCTCAGACTTGGAAAGTTTCTTGACTTATCTCCTGACCTGTGTTTTTCAATAACATTTTTGACAGAGTTGCTTGGTGAGTTCCTTTGTCTTTATGGTGTAGTTATAGCCAGAAGGCCTGACTCACCAGTGACTGGATCTCCCAGATACAGGTGTTTTTATACTACAGTCACTTGAAACATATTCACTGCTCTCAGATGATTTCATTTTTTTTAACTAGTTGTGTGGCTTCGAGAACCAACTGGCTGCCCCTGTGTTTGATTGGGTGAGTCACCTTAAGGCAGGGGTGGGCAATCCAGGTCCTTGAGGGCCACTATCCTGCATGTTTTAGATGTTTCCCTCTTCCAACACACCTGATTCCAATGATCAGCTCATCATGAAGCTCTGCAGAAGCCTGATAACGATCCTGATCATTTGAATCAGGTGTGTTGGAAGAGGGAAACATCTAAAACAGCAGTTCTCAACCGGTCCAGTCTCAGGACCCACTATGTCTCTATTAATGATGGTCGTGACCCAACTTTTTGAAGTTCGCTGTTCCTGTTAACAAATTAAGGTTTATTTGGGTGTAGTTTCAACACATTTTGATACAACGTGGGAAATTTTTGGCTTATTTTTTGCTCATTTTGGTATATCTGGACACTTTTGCCAAGTTTGGGGCATATTTTGGCCCATTTTGACACATTCTGAGCACATCTTGGTATATTTTTTGCACGTTTTAGAATAATTTTCTCCAATAAGCTGGCAGAGCCAAATCTGGAGGTTAATTGTGGGCAACTACTGGTGTCACCACCACTAAACATCCTGCTACTGAAAGCAAACTGTGCCATATGAAACATGTCCTTTAAAATAAAAAAGACTATATACCACTATTTTTTGAGGTAGACATGCTTCTGCGACCCTCTAAAAAAGGCTTCGCGATCCACTTTTGGGTCCCGACCCACCAGTTGAGAACCACTGATCTAAAACATGCAGGATAGTGACCCTCAAGGACCAGGATTCCCCACCCCTGCCTTAAGGGGATGAATACTCATGTAATCATTAACTGTACATTCCCCTGTTTTCACTTTGACATGAAAGAGTCTTTTTTATTTTATTTTGTATTTTTAGCCAAGCAAGTGAAATTAAACTGGCCATAATTAATGTTAGAAAGTAATAAAAGGGGAAAACTTCCAAAGGGGGGCAAAATACTTTTCATAAGCACCATGAAGAATCTAGTGGTGTTATTGGACTGCATTAATTTATAAATGTATTAATGTGGTTTTGTCTATCTCCTGCAAGGGGAGTTTATTAGAGGTGAAGCAGTAACCATAGTTACAGTCAGTGCTGAGGATTTGTTTGAAGATAATGTTTTCCATTTGAAGCTACTGTCAGTGGAGGGAGTGTTTCTCTTTCTATTTGTGAGGTTGATGACTTGCTGTCAGTGTGAAATGGTGAGTGCTGACGAAAAGATGGACTTGTTATGATTTTCTGAAACAATCCAGCTACTTGACTCTGCAAAGGTGCGAAAGCGGGGTAGTTTTCAAAGCACTGGAAAAATGATTAGTTGCTGGAGCTCAAAGAAAAATAAAATAAAATGACCCATTTTTGCACCAGGGGTCCTGCAGCTTGTTAATGTGGTTATGAGGCAGCAATGATTCCACTGAGACGGTCAGTGTTGTGTCAGACATAATCATAGTCTACATTTTGTCCATTTCCCATAATTACTTCTTCTTTGACTCTCCTCAGATTGCTTTGACCCCAAGGCTGAACAAGGTCAGCGTTTCGTCAGCAGTCAGCACAGTCTGGTGGGCCTGCACTCAGAGCCACAGTGTCAGAGCAGCAGCAGGTGCCTACGAGCTGCCGACAGACTGTCGTAGTAGCGTGATGGATGTCCGCCCTGCCAGCCCCTGCCCAGAACGCTGAGTCATTCAGCGCATTCCCAGCATTCATCAGGATGCTGCACTGGCTTCACCGCTCCAATTATTTATCTGGGGTCAAAAGCCACAAATAGCTCAGCCACCAGTTGGAAACGCTTTATCCTGCTTTTAAATGAGCCTGATTCGGTGGTTCAACATGTGCAGCAGTTGGATCAACAGTGAATCTGCTTTAGTTTCATTTGGGGGAAAACAAGTCATAGAAATGCACTCAGATCTGTTTGTGCCTCGTAGAAGAGTTTATGTTTTCGGCTTACAGACTCCATCATCTCCTGAAAAGAAAGTAATAAATACAGCTTTGAACTTGAGAGCTCAGCGTCTGTTTCATTTATCAATGCCAGAGCGGCTGCTGGCTGTGCATCTTTCTTTTCCCTTCCCAACCTCCTCAGGGAGGAATTTTTATCACTTTAAAGCTCAGCTTTTTAAAATTTCTCCTTCATTGGGTGAATTAAAAATTAGAAAGGAAGTTTGGAGAATTTTATCATTTGTTTCTTTTTTGTTAAAACTCACTCACTGGAGGAGAAAATAAGGCTGTAAAAGAACGAAGCTTTCAGTATCAAACAGGAAAAACCTCCAAAATGACACCTCAGACAAAGAGTCTGCATCGTCAATTCCTGCACAGCTTTTATGTTTGAGCTGCTGCGGCTGCCACACTCATGTTATTGTTGTAGCTGGATCTTTTCTAAACACTGTCTAAGTATATTCGAGTCCTGCAGCAACAGCACTCACTCAGGCTTATTTCAGTCAACATGATGCATACTTCAGGCCTCATGGCAAAGACTCAATCCGACACCGGTCTCTACTGATATTTTAAGACTACAGTGGAAACTTGTGTGTATGATTCATGAATAGAAATGGCATTTATAGCATTTAGTCTGTTTATATTTGCACATTTGAATAAGTGTTTTCACCACTGCTCAACTTATGTCATCAGAACTGAATCACATAGAACCTTCAAGATGGAAAACATGATCATTCATATTTTTTTAAGACATTTCCTGCACAAATATGCATCTTTACACATCCAACTATAAGTTTTCTATTTACACTCTAAAAACAACACAACCTTTTGCATCACTCTTTTTGACTTATGACAACTTCTTTATGTAAATTATGTTAAACCAGTGAACTCCACTGACTTAAAGCAGCCTTTCCTTAACAATATAAGGTATTTTAATTTACCGCTTACATAGTAATTGGTAGGATAAACAAGTTTAACTACATTGTTTGAAAGTAATTTTTAAGTTGTAGTTATGAACACAACTTTTTAAGTTGACAAAAAATGCTGCCATGAGGTTTTCTCCAGTAGTTTTTTATTTACTTTAATTTTTTACTTTAAATTATATAGCACCAATTCACAATATAAACGGATCAGCCACAACATCAAGACCACTGACAGGTGAAGTTAATAACATTGATCATATTGCTACTATGTGCTGTTCTGATGGAAAACCTTGGATTTTAACATCCGTGTTGATGAGACTTAGACACCCAAATAAACATTGTTCCAGAACAAGCACACTCCCTCATGCTAATGGAAATCCCAAATGTCACTGGTCTACCCCTGCAGGAAAATGCACCCCACCACATGGAAAAAACATCAACCAATCAGGAACATGTTGAGGAACATGACAATGGTCCAACATGTTGATTTGACCTCCAAACTTCCTACACCCCATTGTGATCAAGAATCAACAGGATGCAGTGGAACAAGTTTGATGGACAGAGGCCCCACTGCACAAGCCAGAGTACCCAAAGGATCCAGTGGCAACATCCTGGTTCCAGACTCAACAGGACACCCTGAGAGGTCCTCTTGTCCATGCCCAATGGTTCAGAGCATTTTTAAGCATTTAAGGGAGGCCAACACAATATTAGGCAGGTTTTCATAATGTTATGTCTGATCAGTGTAAACCATCTCCAAGCACATCACTGTAAAGTTTGTTGTACCTTAAAAAGACAGTATACGGGAAACCCAACAAAACCAAACCGTAAGTCTCATTTGAAGTTTTTTTTTTAGCTTTTTCATGTTTTTGTTGTAGCACTTTTAAGAAGTTAATTAATTCAACAAGAAAATTGTTCACAATTAGCATTTTTTTATGAGCTGCAGTTGTGTATTTGAACACACAAGTGTCACTTAGACATATCTTTCACACCATATTTGTTCAAACTACAGGCCCTGTAATGCTAAATCCTAACTGTCTTAAGTTTTCCAGGCTTATAGAGGGGACTTAAAACCTTGAACTCCAGATTTTTGTTTCATTTAATTGCATTAGTACAATCTGAATCTAGTTTTAAAACAAATAAATTAGCAAATCTGAGTTTAAATTACACACAATATTCAGCTAATGCACTTACCAACATTATTAGATCAGCACAACTCATTAAAATAATGTTTGCAACTGAAAACGTTGATTTAAATCAGTGTATTTTCTTGCATTAAATCAAGTTGTGAGAACTCACAGTCTGAATTACTTTCTGGAGTGTAGTTAAGGTAAAGCAAGAGACTTAACACTTCCCACAGTTCCTCCTGTAATGTTCCTCCCCCTTCACATGCATCATATGTAAAACCACAGATGACATCTCCATAGATTTTGCCTACGCACTGTAACACGTACACGAACTAGATCTCACTCAGAGGAAGTGCTGGGAGTGGGAATCCTGGAGGTGGACAGGTACGTTAGTCCTGAGAGGATATTGTGGAAATAAGCTTCTGTCAAAACAATATCACAGCTAGAAGGAGCTGCAGCAGATGGCTGGAGTCAGCACGCCTTCAGGGGAGCGGTGTGCTATAACGCTCAGGTGGGAAACAGAGTGGAAACTGCAGATCTCTGCTGCTACAGTCTCTTATGGTCAGAGGCTGACTGGTTTAAAATGGGATGTGTTTTTAATTAGTTATACGCAGGTGATTGAGAGGAGCGAATTTAAGACCACATAGCAGCTAAAGCAACACAGGGGACAGTTTCAGAGACACCAGGTGCAGCAGGAATCTGATGCACCACTGCAAAAGTACTTCCCAAGACCTGGAGGGTTCAATGCAATGTGGATCAAAACAGGGGTCACACACTGAAATGTTGCACTGCTGCACTGCTGAAGTGCTTTTGGAGGCATGCATCAAAGGGAATTTCAAACCAAACATGCAAATAATTATGGCATCAAAAATACAAAGCAGCTACGTGCATCATGTGTAAGAAGCAGACATATTAGTGGTAAGATTCATTCCTGCACCGTCACAGTTGCTAAGCAGTCACCTGCATCCAAACCCTCTAAAAATAGAGCTTTGTTATTTCTTTTCGTTGACCTCTTAAAGCCCGCTGACCTGTCGGGGTCGACCGCTGCAAACTCCCGCTGTGCAGCCAAACACTGTTCACACCCAAAGACCTTTATTTTGAATTCTAGCGGAGGTCCAACTGTTTCCAAAGACACCAAAGGCAGACCCGTGTTTGAGGCAGAGTTCTGAAAATATTTCAATCAGCAGAGACCGAAATGAAAGGGAGGCTTACAGTTAAATGATTCATTTGATGTGGTGAGAGCAATCAGGGAACGTTGGAAATGAAATGATTGGCTCACCAACCGCGGTTGTTGCAAAATCTGATTTTTAATGGAGGGAGGATTGCCCTCAGTCAGCTGCAGTGATAAGTACACTGTAAAAAAGTAGGAGAAAAGGAGAAAAAAAAGGATATTATTTTGGCAGCTGGGGCAACAGAAGCACTGTAAAATAATGGAAAATAATTGTTTTAATGAAACATAATAACACTATAATTTTTTTATTTAAAAAATATATCATTGCATGAATTTACCATGTGTATTTTAATAAATTTATTTATTTATTATTTATTTTATTGTCTTTTTAATTGTTTACTGAAGGATATTTACATATGTAAAAACAATAAATGTACTTATAAAACATAATAATGATAATAATAATATTAATAATAATAATAATGTATATTATGATGTATCACCATGGCTTAAATATCCTCTGAAACTATACAAGATATCTCTGATTTAACAAATTTCACAAATCTATGTGAAAATCCAGAACCAGTACTTCTTTTTGTTAATTATAACTAATCATATCTAATTTTTCAAAATATATTACAGTATTAAACTTGAATTTGACGATTTTATTTGTTTAATGAAAAGAAAATATTTGTTAAATTATGATAAATTTGTATTTAAATTTTTGCAGTTTTCTAATATTTATAAAAAAATCAGTTTTCTTTAAAGAAAAGTGGATTTTATGTTATTTTACACTAGATTTGTATATTCACTGTAAATGTATGTAATATTATATTTTTATTTTATATTTTGTGTATTTAATAAATACGAAAAAATCTGTAAAATAAAAAGACATAAATCCATAAAATTACAGATTTCTCTTTTTTAACAGTGTAGGAGTGGAAGGAGGCAGACTAAAGGAGAGAATATTAATAATTAGTGTAAACTTCATATAGTGTCATTGACTGAACTTTGGCCAAGCTTTGTGTGTATGAAATGAAAGAGCTGGATCGCCTTCACACGGAGTATACATGATACAATATGAGATTATTTTTCATCCTATATGAGAGGAAAAGATTAGAGGTGGACTACATTGTGTTTACAAGCAAAATGTTGCTTTGTCTGCTAAGAAGATTTACTTTACTGTAATGTGGACGGGATTAAAGAAAATACTCCACGGTCATGTATGCGACACTGTGAGGCTGGACGTATAGGCAAACTAAAGTGACCCCCTTGAACTCAAAGTCATCCAGATCACTAAAAATAACCACAATTCATCCTTTAATCTATCAACTTATAATACAACTAATACTGAGATATTCAGTTTGGAGCAGCAGCATTCCACAGTCGACTGCTACTGCTTAAAAATAGTTCCTTATATTGAATATCTGCATCTGAGACACACTATCATTGTGTAGCTGGGGAAAACACCCAAGCTTGGAACTAATGCAGGCATGGTAGGGGTGGCTGTGGCTCAGGTGGTAGAGCGGGTTGTCCACTGATCGCAAGGTTGGTGGTTCGATCCCCGGCTCCTCCGCATGCCGAAGTGTCCTTGGGCAAGACCCTGAACCCCGAGTTGCATGGCGGCTCTGTGGCCATGTGTGTGTGTGTGTGGGTGAACGCGAAAAATACACTGTAAAGCGCTTTGGATACCACTATGGCAAAAAAAAAAGGGTGCTATGTAAGTGCAGACCATTTACCGGTTACCATGGTAGGGAACCGTGCATGTGAAACTGAAAGGATTTCTTTCTGATCCAAAGAGGATCAGCTAATGTTAGACCACAAACAAAGGCAGAAAAATCTTGGCATAGTAATGAACTCAGACGTGAACTTTTCTATTCACATTAAGACAGGAGTCATTCCAGGTCAACTCACCTGGGGCCTCCCAGTTGGGGTCATGGCTTTTCTTTTAAAAAATCAGGCAAAAACTTCTACCTAAACCTCTGAATCTCCCACAGCTCTACTCCAAGTACTTTTTGAGCTATGAATTTTCTGAAAATCGGCCCTCACTGTCAAATTTAATAGCTTCAGTGATTCTTTCAAAGCATCTTTAAAGCCTCACCAGTTTATTTTTCGCAGGTTTCCTTTTTCTTTTTTACTGAATATCCCAGAAACCTCATGAAAAAGTTGTAATCATGTCAATAGCTTATGCTGATTTTTTTTCTTTTTTACAGAAATTAAACTATTAAAAATCTATCATTTGCAATCAAAATGAAAAAGCTTGGATTATCAAAAACTCATATCTCCACTACTATTCACTGAGCTCCAACCAAATCTTTGTTGCTGGCAGAAACATCTTAGTTTTGTCACAAATCAAATCCTGTGTGAAATAAGCAACTGGTGAGACTTTAGAGGAATCGCTCAATCAAATCTAAAATTCATAACTCAGAAAGTATTTGGAGTAGAGCTGCAGGATTTTGCAAGGCTCTGGGGTTTAGGTAGAAGTTTCTGAGGGATTTTTTTATCAAGAGGATCCATGACCTCGTCTGGGAGGCCCCGAGGTGAGTTGACATGGAATCACTAACAGTCAAGACACCTTAAGAATATATCACAAATCCTACAAGTTGCTTTATTGGAAGGACTTTGTAAAAGGTATCTGAGCATTTCCTCACTAAAGCCAGGGAAGTGGATCATGAGTTGTCAGATCTTTACTTCCAGTTATGTCAAAGATGTGACTTCAAAGTTCAGCTGTTGCTTCATAAAGCCCATTTCTGATTCCCTGATCCCTCATGATATCTTCAGACTTCTCATGTAGGTCAGGTCTACTAGGTCTCCAACATTCAGGTTTCATGCACCACATAAACTAACCAGCCACAACTTTATAACCACTTTCCTGACATGGTGTAGGTTCTCTTGGGCCACCTAAACAGCTGTGAACCACTGGGGTATGACACTTCCTCAGGTGTCTTGTGATGTTGGACACCATGACATTGACAGTGGATCCTTTGGGTGTTGTGGGATGTGGGGTTGGGTTTCAATGGATTAAACAGGTTCAAGCAAACCCGTTGGATGGATTGAGATCTTGGGTGTTTGAAGGCCGGGCTCACAACTCGAGCTCTTGGTCGTGTTCCTCGAGCCCTTCCTGTTGTCAGAAAGTGCTGTTCCGCTCCTTAATCAGTGTTTAAAATGGCGACATGAGTCAAAGTAGCATCCACATGAACGCCAGGATCTAAAGTTTCCCAGCAGATGGAACAAATTCCCACAAAAACATCAGATCTGAATCCAATTCTTGGTTCTTTCAAAGACATTAAGATTATTTCGAATCTTGCTCTGCACTCTAACTGTACAGCAATCTTCCTCCTCCTGATTAATCCGTCTCATTCTAACTTCTGTTTTATTTTCCTCTTTATGCAGAGCTACTTTTTGTATGACCTTGTTCCCCTTTATACGTCTTCCCTAAGTACCTTTCATGTGTTATGTCAAGCACTTTGCACCGCACAAATAAACCGGCCTTGTCGCGTACCGTCTGTATACTAATATAAATTCCTGTACTTAACTGTTATATTGCGCACAAGCAAAAGACTGATCAAAGCTGACTCAACGGCTGAGCGTCTGATGCATAAATGGGCTGCATTTCCTCCATGAAAAGAGCCTCAGATGCTGAAGGAACAGAGAGCAAATCTCATCTATTAGT
Organism: Dascyllus trimaculatus; assembly: GCA_024666655.1. Lineage (NCBI taxonomy): Eukaryota > Metazoa > Chordata > Actinopteri > Pomacentridae > Dascyllus > Dascyllus trimaculatus. The sequence continues at coordinate 25,970,159 of CM045452.1, forward strand.
CATGAGGCTCTGGGTGGATGAGCGTTTCTGCAGAGGTTTGAGTCGAGCTGCTGCATTACTCCACATGCGCTTCTTCTTCTCCTTCCTCCTCCTCCTCTCTGGATTCCCCTGCTGGCTTTGTTTAACATGTTGAGTCACAAGGTGGGACGAGGAGTCGCCTCCCTCGACCGCGGAGCCGCCACGCTTCTCCCTGCTTTGAAGATGAAAGGTGGAGCTGATCACATTCATTTGGCCTGTAAAGTGAAATCCCTCCCCTCGCATTTATGAGGTGGAGATATTTTAGGGCCGGTCAGGGGAGCAGCGCGGCTTTAAACTTTCTAAAATAAGGCCTCCCTTTCAATTATGTAGACTTTAAACTCTGTGGAGATTTTTAGAAATGCTGTCAGGAGTCCAGTAGCCCACTCGCCCAGAAAGATGCTGATGCTTGTTTCCCCCAGTTTTATATCTGAAGTAATTAAATAACATCATAATACCACTGGTAATTTTCTTCTAATTGTGTTTAGAAATGTTGCATGCTGAATCCCCCTCAGAGACAAACTCCTTTTGCACGTTCACTTGCATAAAAGGTACCGTGACTGAGTGCGATATTTGAAACTGCATCGAAGTACATGTTGTGTTTTTTTTTCTATGTATCATTCACCGATCAGTCATAACATTATGAACACCTGTCTAATATTGTGTTGGTCCCCCTTATGTGCTCAAAAATACTCTGAACCATTGGGCATGGACAAGAGGACCTCTCAGGGTGTCCTATGGGGTCTGGAACCAGGACGTTGGCACTGGATCCTTTGGGTGCTCTGGCTTGTGCAGTGGGGTCTCTGTCAATCAAACTTGTTCCACTGCATCCTGTTGATGCTTGATCACAATGGGGTGTAGGAAGTTTGGAGGTCAAATCAACATGTTGGGTCATTGTCATGTTCCTCAACATGTTCCTGATTGTTTGATGTTGTTTCCATGTGGTGGGGTGCATTTTCCTCCAGTGACATTTGGGATTTCCATTTGCATGAGGGAGTGTGTTTGTTGTGGGACAATGTTTATTTGGGTGTCTAAGTCTCATCAACACAGATGTTAAAATCCAAGGTTTTCCATCAGAACAGCACATAGTAGCAATATGATCAATGTTATTCACTTCATAATGCTGTGGCTGATCGGTGTAGGTTATGTATATATTGCATAATGAAAAACTGGCAAAACAAATGCAGACTATTCTGTGCTGCAGAGAATAAAGGCTCCAAATGGTTAATGAGTATGAACATGACATACAGGCTTCACATCCACCAGCACCAACATTTTGAAGCCACATGTTGAGACATCTCTCCATTACCATCATCAAAACATGAAACATCCCTTGGCAGAGTGATGTTCATCCCTCCGAGCAGAGTTCAAGAGATTTACAGTCCATACAAAGAAGCACTGAAGCTTTTTTTTTTTTTTTACCCGGCAGCTCAAAGCAAACCTGCACATCTGTAGAGGGATCGGCTGGTTTATCCTGAGAACTCCCTCACTGAGACACCAGAGTGTTTTTTTTTTAAGTGCTGTGCAATGTGTTGCTTTTAAGATGATTATTTTGGTCAGATACACTGTAAAAAAAACTGTAATTTTTAAAAATGATTTACTGGCATTTGACAGATTTTCACTGTTTTGTTTAATTACACATAACAACTGGTAAAATTACAGAAAAAAAAGAAAAAAAATGTACATGTTAACCTTAAAAACAAAAACGAAAAAAGGCCAACACTGTAAAAAAAAATGTCCTTATCAAAATCTGTATTTTCACAACTGTTTTTTGGGGTTTTTTTCAGCAATGTTTGACTGTAAATTACACTTTATTAAAAAAAAGCAAAAAAAAAAAATCTTTTTTTTACAGGTAGATAAAAATATATGTATATTAAAGGTTGAAAATGGTAAATATCTTTTAAAACCCTAATTTTGAAGATCTTTTTGTTTTGTTAAATTACAGATAATATCCAGTATAACCATAATAAAAAGCATCAATTTATATACAGGCCAAAACTAAACCATGTGTAATGTCGACATCAAAAATGTGTATTTTTACAAAAAGGGATTCGTTCTTGTGCAGTGTGTTTCACTGTATTTAAATCAGTAAAAATATAATTATTTTACAAACAGTTGCTGTTGTTTTCACAGAGCATTACAGCATTTTACTAGTTTTTAATGTATTTTTCTGGCACACTTGACTGCCAGATATTTACTGTTATTTAAGGATTCGTTTTTACAGTGTAGCATGTATTGTTTATTACTTATTATTGCTTTGGATAGCTTAACTCTGGGTTTGCATCGCCGTTTTCTGCATGAATGGCACTTACTCTGAACCATAGTGGCTCACTGGAGATTGTAAACTGCCTGCATTAAACTGTGAAAATGTGTATATTTGTTTGTGAGTGTTCATCTGTATGAATAATAATAATAATAAACTTAAGAGAGCATAAAAACAAAGGTTGCAAAACAAGGATCACACAGAAAAACAAAGGGGATCATAGAATATAGCTACATAAATACCAAACACCACTCTGGGATATGAGGGGTTAAAAGGTCCTTAATGTAATTTGGAGCAAGGCCATTTAGAGATTAACATCATTTTAAAATCAGTGCATAATTTTACAGGTACATGTACATCTATCTGTGTCCACACACTGCTTCCGTGTCATGTTGTCTTCCTCTTAAGCTCTGCTGGAAATATTCAGCTCTCTTCTGCTAAATTTCCACTTTTTGATGAACACTCAGCACATGGATGGACAGAGGAGACGTGGATTATCCGACAGGACTAGTTTTATGTGCATTTAAAACCTCTTCTTACTCATCACATGCACCGTGCTCTGGAAAAACAGAGTGCTTGATACTCAAAACACAGATTTAAAAATGTCGCAGAGGAACTTGTTAACAGATTAAAGCGCTCACGCACGGTGCAGCTTTGCCCTCGTTTCCTTGTTCAGCTGTCTTCAGAGCTGCTGCACGCTGCTGTCCAGGCACACTGAACACTGTTGCATAACATGATGTGATAGCGCTGGTGGCGTTTATCAGCTGGCTGCTGCACAGAGCGGCTGCTGTGTGCTGAGCTCTGGGTCTGATCTGCCTGACATCAGATAAACACAATGTCAAGGCTCACGTGTACGGCCAGAGAGGAGCTTATGTTGTTGGAAGGAGGCCGGCTCGCACACACTCTGTCTGCATTTCAGCTTGTGTCCAAAGAAGGCTGGGCACCGGGTTTCCTCCATGTGTGTGTGTTAAAATAAAGGATGTCAAAAAAACAAACAAACAAAAAAGTGTGGACAAAACTAAATCTATACAATTTGTATGAAGATCCTTTAATATAAGCTATAATCCCGACACCTGGATCTCATACTGGAGGTTAAAGTGGAGGTTTGAACACTGCAGCAACCAAAACAAATCCTCAACTTGTTCTAGTGAGAAAGACGAGTTTTAATGTGTGCAAATGACAGCTACAGTCAAAAGTGGTGCATGAACAGAAAAAAAAAACTGGCCAACAGATGGTTTGTTATTCCCAGAGAATGTTGCCTCTAAATTGTAGGATTTTAATGCATCTGCGAATGAAGACATGGGAACAGTGAACAGATGTTCATCATTAGCACCGGAAAAACACGGAGTCCCTTTTTCCAAACCGGTGACCAAATAGCACCTAATATAAACATCTGCCTCAATTAACACCTGACAGGAACATGCAGTCTGACTGCCTAATGAGTTCTCCAATTCAGAACATCTGAGAAAATACAGATAAAGATGTTCCTGATAGGGCTGTCACAATGTCAGACTTGCATGATTATGGTGGTTGAAATTATTCATGATAACTGCATGAAATTGGGGGGTAAAAGGAAAAAAAATCAGCAGAATTTTTCACAGATCACCTGAAAAACTCAGTTTGGAAAGAATTATTCATGCTAGAATGGTTACGGTGGTTTTGTCAAGGACTGCAAAGAAAATTTTAAAACTATTTTAGAAAAAAGCCCAATTATGATTTTATATTCTTTTTTTTGGTGTAACACTTGCAACCAGGTCCGTATACGTTGCGGCCATTAGTTTTCTTATTTTGAGATTTCAAAATAAAAATGAAAAATAAACCGTTTCCTGTTTTTTTCAGTGATAATACAAAATGAAAAACGGAAAACGGGCCGTAATTCATTATCCATTATCCATTATCCGTTATCCGATTTAATTAGATGTGTTTGTAAATGAAAATGAAAATTAAAATATACCCGTGGAAAACTTATTTCTCTATTTCCTGTTTGTTTTGGCTCTGTGACCCGTCTGACTTCTGAAGAGGAGCTAGCGATTTAGCGCTAGCTCCGCCACTAGCGCTAAATCGCTACTTTGCTTTCTGGCAAAGCTAAAGTAATAGAAAACCTCTAAATCTCCCCAAAAACGTCCCGAAAAGCAGCCGAATGCTAGCGATTCAGTGCTAGTGGTGGAACTAGCGGCAGCACAAGGTCCCTCCAAAGGGACAAATAAATCCCACAATGGTGAAAAGTCCACTGTGAAATAGTGAACAATGTGTGCCAAGCAACGTTTGGACCCCACAGTGGGTCTTCATCAGGCCACGGCACACAGCAAGGTCTGCTAACAGTGAGCTAACACTGGAGCTTTAGATACCAGATCCTTCCTCATCAGAGGTCAGACAGGTCACAGAGCCAAAACGATCAGGAAATAGAGAAATACATTTTCCAGGGGTGTATTTTAATTTTAATTTCCATTTACAAACACATCTAATTAAATCGGATAATGGATAATGGATAATGAATTGGGGCCCATCATTTTGTATTCACTGAAAAAAAACAGGAAACTGTTTATTTTTCGTTTTTATTTTGAAATCTCAAAATAAGAAAACGAATGGCCGCGACGTACACGGACCCAACAGCTCCCAAAATAGTGTTTTGCTTTGGATGTCAATCAGACGTGGCTTTTTTGTAGTGCAGAGCTCTGTGGTGCTGTTTTAAAATGGTCTAACAAAGCAGTTGCGTTGCCTCCCGTAGTGGCAACAAGGGCAAGACAATGCTGACACATGGTCAACATTGTCTTGCCCTTGTTGAAATATTTCCATAATACTGGCTAGGGCTGCCCAGGTCAGACTAAAATGATAATCATGGATATTTTATGAGATGCTACATTTCTGTTAAAATACTATTTAGCATTACAAGAAAACTTTAAAAAATCTTTGCTCAAATTCAGTGCTAATATAAGCTCGAGTGTATCGTACAGCGACACTACAATTTACCAACATTCATTAAATGCTTTACATGCAGAAGACGAGAAGATACTAGCTAGGTGGCTGTGCACAGAGAAGCCTCTAGTCTCCACCTAGTTTCTGCAGCACAGTCGGCCAGACTGAAAATCACTTTTACCCCCTTTTCCACCGAGCTGGTTCCAGTGCCTGACTTAGCACCAGTTCTTTGTGTTTCCACCACCTAAGCACCGGCTCCAGGTTCTATAACTGGTGCTTAGCAAGCCCCAACTCTTTGCTGGGCCAGAGCTAAACACCGAGTATGTCAGGGGCTGGGGGCAGGGTTATCGTGACCAACAATCAGCAGTGGAAAGGGACGCACAAGTGGTAATTGGTGTCCTTTTCGCCACGACGTCCCTGGTCTGATCGCAGATGTATTGCAATGACTCCAGGGACACGCTGTTGGCGCTGAAATAAAGTACAATTGTGTCCCACCAGTAGCCCGATCCTGGATGTGTCCAGGCAACAGGTGACCTCTGCCTCGCAATCAGCCTTAAGACCACTTATAAAGATAAACACAGATATTATCATCAACTTATTGCGTTTGTTTAACTGCTATGTAATCGATGCAAGCATAGCCATGTTACATTGATGCAATGGCGTGGCTCTGACTTTGCTATTACCAATGGAAAAGCAAACAGGTTCTTAGAAGGAATAAGATTTGAACCAACTAAGCACCAGCACCGAACTAGCACCTGGTTCTACTTGGTGGAAAAGGAGTATTTGACCAGAGTTATCATGAGTAACACAAGTTAAAGTAATTTCATCAACATGTCTGGGAAAATGCGGAGTGTGCATTTTAAGCATCAGTACTGCAGTAGATCACGTTCATTTAATAGTGAGAAGCCAAAATTCATTATCCTGATTAATATTCGGTTAAATGTGCGTTCCTTCAACTGACGTTATGTTTCCTTTTTGGCAGCCAAATCTCCCTTCTCAGTTTTCTGTTCCTCACTCCTTCTGCTGTGGACTTCAACAAACCCTGTCTTGTAAATAAACTCCTAAAATATCCGACAGACTCCTCTTGTAGATTAGTCATGGAACAAACTGAGAACTTGCGGAGGCAGCAGGCTGAGCAGGTCATTAAAGATGCCCGCCTCTCCAGCCACGTCTTCCAGTTCTTCCTAGGGGCGTTCCCAGGCCAGATGAGATACAGAATTCCTACCAGTGAGTTCTGGTAATTTATTAGGAGTTCTAGCGACTCTACTCTGAGCTCCTGACCCTATCTCTAGGGCTGAGCCCTGCCGCCCTATGGAGAAAACCCATTTCGAACGCTTGGATTGCATTCTTTCGGTCACCACCCAGAGCTCATGACCTTTGGTAAATGGACTGTTAAATCGAGAGCTTCACCACAAACATTTAGTCCACATGAATAACCAGCTGTTTCTGCTTCTTGAGACTCTGGATAAAACATGGCCGATACCTGCTGACATGCAAGAAAAATAACAGCATACCTTACTGAACACAAGTTCCTGAAGAATCTCCCTCTCATGGAGTCATTTTTGCTTGAGTTTTCTGCTTTTTGTTCTTGGTTTTTGGTGGTTGGCAAACACATGGCTTTGTTCTTAAACCTCTTCTTCTCCTACTCTGTTTAATAGATCCACATAACCTACACTGCCACCTTTTGACGGCACTGCAAAGCCTAAATCTTCCATAGAAGTTAATGGAAACAAATCTTTAATGGATTTTTTCTCAAAAGTTTGCTTCAAGTTGACTCAGCAGTTAAACCAAACATGGCTACTGCGGTTGCAACTAGTTGGTAACTGTGTCTTTTACTTTTTTTTTTAACAGCGCCACCTACTGTGTCGGAGTGGCACTAGATTATTTAATATTGCATGTTTTATTAACATGATATCAATATTTTATGTTTTAAAGCTGACGTTATCTGGAACTTCGGTAAAAACATCAAAACCTTAGAACAAGCAAAGAAGTGATCTTTTGAGACCCGTATCTTAAAATTTAGATTTTATCGGAAAAGGCTTCTTGTGTTTATGTACAAACTGCATTTTTCACTTATCAGCCAGAACAAAAGTGGTAATTTTCTCCTTCATATGCAGATAAGAGGAACAAAAATGCCCAGATTTGACCCTTATTATGACTTTACCGAATACTGTTTTCCCTGGACGCCCAGCATGTGGCCTTATCTGAACACCAGCAGCCATCATTCATCTGTAGGTACAACGTTTTAATCTCATCTTTATGTCGGGAGAGGAAAAACAAAGAGCCCATTTTCACTGTTTAAAAGTTCTTTAATGGTTCAGTTGGTATAGGATTTGGAAGCATTAAGTCAAGACATGGTCAGCAGCCATACAAAACAAAACCAACTAATCAATGTTGACTGAGAGGGAAAATAAAATACAAAGCCAACACAAAAAAAAAAACAAACGAAGAAAAATAAAAGGACAATTAGGCAACGTCAGGTCATCACAGTAAAAAGATACACGATCCTAGTCTCAACTCAACAGCATGCTGAAAACCAAAACTGGTAGCAGGTTCAATGATGATCTCACACACACACACACAGTTTCACACACACACCGACATTCATTCACAACTTGAACGAAGGCTGTAGAACAACCCTGATAGGTAAAATGTACAGTAAGACACCTTTAAGAGAAAAAAAAAAGAAACAAAAACCAAATGCATAGACACATAAAGAATGTTTTAAAACAAAAGTAAACATAAAAAAAGACAAATTTCTTTGTCGGTGGCGGACAGAGCGACAAATCTGTTGGCCTTTTACATTGCGATGATTGTTGAGGACATTCAAATAGAAGTTATTGCCAACAAGATATAATGGATAACACTTACCCATACAAAAAAAAAAACAATATCTTTTTTTTTTTCAGAAACATTTTAAAAGAGCTAGTAGCTTCCACAAACGTCAAGAATGTACAAACAATGGTCACTGTGGCGAGGCGTCATAGATCCTCGGCTGAATGAACATTGTAAACCACAAGGCAGACATGCTTGGCTTCAAAACATTACGTTACAATTATTTTTAAGTTATACAAGTTAACAAACTGTACTTAAAACACATTTAATATCGAGCATGTCACTAGAAAAACATGTCCGTTGTTAACAAATATTCATTTGAGCTATTCCAGTTGAGTCAATTAACACAGAAGATTTGTTCTTTTTAAATCACTGAAGGAATAAAAACGTGATTACAAAGTTGTTTTTCTTTTTTTTTAAACCCACTGAACCAAACATAGAATCTCTGTGCTAAATATCAAAATGTATTTTTTGCAAATATCCCACTGATAATAGTGCAAGAGATACAGTACAGTTGGAAATAGCACACAGTTCTCATGTTTGGCTTCATGTCTTCAGCTACAGGTAGTTAAAAATTAGAGTTTGTATGACTTTAGTGTGAACAAAGAGCCGCTGCAGATGAAATTAAAGCGCCACTCGTGTGAAGTTTTCACCATCTACTGGTTCTCCGTCTTTAATGATGTGTTTGAAGAACAGGGTGTCAATTCAGTAAACAATAAATTACAACTACAGCTTGTCTCTTTCTTAACGGTTAATTTTTTTTATCTTACAGATGAAAAAAAAAACAACAAAAATACAATTGGCACACTTAATTCATCTTCCTATTTTCCCAACTATCTGTACAATTAAAAAAAAAGGCTTTACATGTCACGAGAACCCAAAGCCGGTATTTGTTTGGGGAGAACGTGTACACCTGTGTTTCACGTCTGTTGCGATTACGTCGTCTGGTAGTGTCTTTAAATTCATACGCTTCCCCTCGTGAGAAAAAAGCATCGCTGCACTCTCAACAGCCTATAGTTCAAAATAAAGCAGCAGAAGAACAAGCGGGGCCTCATTTATAAAACAAGGATTTTTTTAGGGAAATAAACCCTAAAAAACAAAAAAACACACTTGAAATCCCATCGATCACGCGTCGAGCCTCGTCACGCCGCCCTGTTAACTCTCGTAATTAAACTTGAATGATTAATGACGGGCCTGGTGTGACTGTTAACACACACATCAATCAGCTTGTCGTTCTGGGATTTGTACATGAAGCAATACTGCAAATCACAAGGAGAAACAGAGCACTTACAGAGCAGAAAGTGTGGGCGATTTTGAGTCTGTTGAGACTTGATTGTTTTGTTTTCGTTCCTATTTCTGAGAGAAATTCAGCAGCAGTGAGCTCTGCAACTACGCTTGAGTTCACTTGGTGTCTTGATTCTACAAGTGCAACTAAGAAGTAAGCTACATGTACAGGACATAATCTGATATCAAGTGAAATTAAATATGATTTTAAGACCCCTATTAATTAATTATGGGCAGATTTTAGTCCCAACATGTAAGACATGATTTAAAAGACACTATACTGGATTAAACACGGCTATAAGTGTTCATTATTCTCTAATAGTTGCCGAATTCTAACTTCTATGAAGGCATATTTTAAATTATTACAGTCATTTAACATCTAGTTATACACCATCCTCTACTTACTGATGGTTTCTGACAAATACTAAACACTTGCATCTACTTAGAGCTAAATAATAGTGTGTCATATTCATTTTTGATTTTTTCCCACTGCATATGACTTGAAGTAGTTGAACTTGAATTTACTTTATTCTGTCTGCAGCTCGCAGGTTTTAGGTCATGTTTGGACACACCGGTAACATCTCTAAATCCCAACATCTGTGCTGAAGATGCACCTTTCATGCTTCTTTTAAATGTCTTTATAAATGAGGCCCCTGGTGGACAGAGTACAAAAAGCCTTTAATGCAACAACAGCTAAACCGAAAAACAACTTTAGCCCACTTAGGGTAGAAGCAGAAATACTTTAAATTTCTCTCTCTCTCTCTTCTAACACAACCAACCGTCACACATTCGCTGCTTGACCAAAACTATATTTCTCTTTGCTTCAGTCGACTGCCGACTGGTCAGTTTCCTCCAGTGACCGCAGCAGGTAGAACACATAACACTGCCTAAAGCCTCAACACAGATGAAAACGATACAAAACAAAGCCACCCTCCCCCCCGAGAAAAAAAAACAAAACAAAAAGAAACTAGATTTGATAATCATCCACACAATCTATGAGTGTTTTCACTGACCGCCTTGTCGCCAAGGCTTCAGCCCACAGTGACCCACTTGAGTGCATCTCAGGTAACGGTGTGCCGATTTGTACGAGGAGTTGTCGGGGTGGAAAAGGTCGGGCGGAGGGCGAGGCAGCCATCTTTTTCCCCCGTCCTCTTCTGTCCCTCCCGGGCTTCCCTCTTTCTCCTGAGCTCATCAGTGTTGTGTTTGTGGAGTTTTAATGGAGTTGTGGATCACGTGCAGGGCGGGATGGGGAGGTCGGGGCGGGGCGGGATGGGGATGTAGGGGGGGGCCAGGGTCACTGCCGTCGATCCTCCGTCTCTGACCGTGAGAACGCCATCACCACATCCTCTGCACCTGAAAGGACAGGATAGAAAACCTGTTCATTTCTGTGCACCAAAGAAGCTGAATCATGACGCAGAAGTCAAATGAAAATCTGACTTCAGGTGTGGTTTGATAAGATAACATCTAAATGACTCGACAAAAAAACTAATATTTGCTTTTCTGACTCATCGGAAATGACAGATCACAGATCAGCCACAACATTATGACCACTGACAGGTGAAGTGAATAACATTGATCATATTGGTACTATGTGGTGTTCTGATGGAAAACCTTGGATTTTAACATCCATGTTGATGAGACTTAGACACACAAATAAACATTGTCCCACAACAAACACACTTCCTCATGGAAATGGAAATCCCAAATGTCACTGGTCAATCCCCTGCAGGAAAATGCACCCCACCACATGGAAACAACATCAAACAATCAGGAACATGTTGAGCAACATGACAATGGCCCAACATGTTGATTTGACCTCCAAACTTCCTACACCCCATTGTGATCAAGCATCAACAGGATGCAGTGGAACAAGTTTGATTGACAGAGACCCCACTGCACAAGCCAGAGCACCCAAAGGATCCAGTGCCAACGTCCTGGTTCCAGACCCCATAGGACACCCTGAGAGGTCCTCTTGTCCATGTCCAATGGTTCCGAGCATTTTTGAGCACATAAGGGGGACCAACACAATATTAGGCAGGTGGTCATAATGTTATGCCGGATCGGTGTATGTCTGAATGTTGTGAAACACACAGCGTACACTATGTACACCGACCAAAAAATAAATAAACACAGCATACAAATGGTCTTTTTTGTGACTTAGAGAAAACGTTTAATATTCATGTCTAAATTTAGTCAAGTGTGTACCAGAAGTTTTTGAGCTGTTCGGCTGCTGACAAATTCTTGGCCACTGAGTTAATCACACTCTAGTCAGGTGAGGCTTTAAAGGAGGATGATCAGATAGTGTGACCTGCACACGGACAATCCTTTGACCAGTGACTATAAAAGTCCACCTTAAAATGCAGCTTTACTCGAATGACACCATGCCAAGGATGACAAGAGAAAGACAGACACAACCACTGCTATTAAAGAAAAAAAAAAACACTAATTTGGATTTAACACATGCAACTTGACAGGGATATTCAGAACAGTCAAAAGTGTCTGGAGTGTTTGTTATGCTGCATGCACAAAAACAAGGTTGTTCTGTGCTATCAGAGATGCATTAGCATTCACACTACACGACCATTCTATCTCAGACCTGTCTGAATGTTGCATGAATCGCAGCGAGTCTTCTACTTGTTTTGGACTATTGATTTGGGATCAGACCACCCAAAGCGAATTCCAGTTCAAAGTGTGAAGCGAGCCAAGTTTTCTACAGGTTCTTAGATGTCCGTCGGCATCCTGTAAATCCTGTCAGCTGTGACTATAAAGCCGAGAGGGAATACCCTGCCGTGACAATCCGTTTGGTGCATGCAGGTAATTTCATCTATTGCCATGTTCACCTGTTGTGGGGAAGCCACCGTCTGCCATCATAGCGCCTCGACGGGGGAAGATGCACAACGCTCTGCCTGCTCTGCCACGATAACACTTAGATCTGAAGCTTCTATACTACACAATCTCTTCTGCTGGAGCGGCTAAGGTGCAAGATTGTCTGTGAGTGCACAATACTGGGCTCTGGCTGATGATATTAACCTCAATAAGCTGCGGAAGAGGAAAAAAAATCAGGAAAAAGACACCGAAGTGATATATAGTACACAGAGTCTGATTTCTTTTCCCATTCCTTTTCATGCCTCTTTCAATTTCACCAAGTTAATGAGGACCAAGCGATAATTACAGCCTCATCTGGGTTGAGTCAACTAATGAATCCTGCCAGCGACACAATAGGACTTTGTCAGCTGGCTTTTGTTTAACAAGGAATCATTCATTAGTCTGTTGCCAACTGTGATTCATCAAGTCATTTGGACCAGCCCACACCTACTGAGACACTTTTGCTCTCTCATAAGTGAATATACATATTTTCCTATTCAGTTTGAGTAACATTAAATGAAATCCAGCTCCTCATATATCCAACGGTCTTTCATATAGGCCTCATTTCTTTTTAGCAAGATCTCATTTTAATTTGACTTCAGGCTTCAGATCTTCAATAGGGTAGAGAAAGCGCTACAAACTCAGGCCAGATGAAGCATTAAAATCACTTTTGTACTCATCAGAATGGCGAAATTCTTCATGATGGAAATGCAGTCTGAATATGACGCCACAGGGCGCACACAGCGAGTCTAAAAGAAATCCTTAATTAAAAAACAGCTCCGGAAGAAAAGAGAAGCAAAGTGCAATAGCATGATCATGTATTGATACAAAAACATCTGACAGGCATGATCACATTAGCATCATCAACACCACCTTCCACACCTTTAAAAATCGCTCCCATCAGCACCTTGTGCACGTCTGCTATAAAAAGCCTTTCTTCGCCACAGCCCTGAAGTGCTTGTTACATTTAATTATTGTGGAGATACGAAAGTAGGCCAGGGATTGTGAGCTTCCACATGTATTTGGCACAACGGGCGGACCCTCCTCATCAGACGGCATGGACCCTCCAAACACAGAATTTTGTATTTCATTTTGCCGTCGCTCTGGGAAAATAATTAGCATCTTTCCACGCCACATTCAGGTCATGTTGGAGCTTGGTAGGATCAAGACTTTTTGGGGGGAAGGGGCCTTTTTAATATGAACTTTCAAGTTCTTCTTCCCGTGGGAGCTCACTGGCTTACCAAACTGAGGCTGTGGCAAAGAGAAAGCAGAAGAAACTAGAAAAGAGAGATGAAAAAATATTGGCAGAGACACGCTGTTCGACTCTAGTTAATAACATAAATCTCATCTGCTTTGAGACAGCACGTACGGATAATGATGCTTGAACAAGAGACAATTATGTAATACAGCACAATAGCAAACTCGACCTGAATTATGCGGCAGCTGAATAGCACTGCTGTTCAAGATCACGCATTCTTGGCACAGGAACTTGTAACAACACCCATTTATCACGGAAAATGCCAGTCAGAATTATTTTGTGTTTGCGTGAAGGAGCTCATCCTTGTGTAACGGGCGGTCCAGAGGAAGGACGGCGAGCAACTCGAGCCGAATCACCAGCAGACGTTCTCTCAAAATACATCCACAGAGTCATATGGACGGCTGGGCTATATCTGAACACTTTGCCTGAGAGTCGTTTTGGACCTCGCCCTGCCACACACACACACACACACACACACACACACACACTCTCACACATAAACAAGCAACATGATGGAAACGTCAGGTCCCTCAACGCTGTTGCCTAGCGACAGATAAAATCAGACTGCATCAGTGGCGCTGCTGCCAATGAACAAACAGCTTTCGGTCTGTTACAGTGCAGCTCTGCGTCCGGCCATTCTCTCGCTTCCAATTCACCTGACACCGATTCCCTTCTCGGCTGGCGCTGCCAGACGGAGGCGAGCAACACGACTCCTGACGGCGGATTACACAAACGACAGCAACAACAGCCGTGTCGTCCGATTTTATTTTAAACAGAGAAAAATAAAACATCTCATTCATGACTGAGATTATCTTCTCAAGAAAAAAAGTGGAGGTAAAGTAGAGCCTTCTCAATATAGAGTCAATTAGAGTTTAATTTAAAAAAAAAAAAATCAAACCCAATCTGAAAAGAACATTGTAAACATAACAAAAAACAATTAAATTAAAATTCAACCCTCGTAACACAGAGATTAATGAATAAATAACCACAACTTGCAGCCCTTTCTTCATCCCACTAAAAGCAGCCATGATAGGAACATCAATGTATTCAGAGGAATTAATTCAAAAGCAAACAGCCGCTCTTCGCACTTCTGAGAGGCTACAAATCAATATGTGGCTCACCTAAAATAACACAGAAACATAAAAGCTCCACTGAAACCCCTCAGGGCAAGAAGAGCTATGAATTAACCCAAGAAGAGTTGTTTTGATGTCCGAAACACAGTTCCAGCCTAAATAAGCGGAGTAGTGTCCACATGACGACGTGATGAGGCACCGACGGCATTTAAGGTCACAATCTGTGCAGGGTCAGCTGAGGGGATAAAGGACCGGGAACCCCACTGGACAACAGCAGGGGCGGGTTAAGAAGTAAGACACACAACAGGGGAGTGTGTGTGGTCCAGCTCAAAATGTTCACAAAACCCACTGAATCCTTAAAGGTCCGACCTACTACTCACATAACTGCCAACTAGCGGTATCTTTATCAAGTATTGAAAGCCTTCTTGACTCAGTTTTAAAGCATAAATTCAATTTTACTTCATTTTCCATTACATCTTCTCTATTACATGATAACTTGGAGTTTACATCAGTTTTTCAACAGCATTAAAGTTCAGACATCTGCATTTATTACTGCTTTTTAATTGTTTTTCAATGCTATTCTAAATGACCATTTTGCCAGGTCACTCGTTCAGAGAAGAACATACTTCAATCAACTGCCTGGTTAAGGTTGAAAAAAAAAAACTCCGCTAATTAAATATCATTAGTCTTTTTCAGTGGAAAACATCATTAAAAAAGATGTCAACTTGAGGATTTTTTTGTAAATTCTGTTCCAAATAGATATTAATGATATTCATTTCATATTGAGTTTCACGAAATTCACTGGGAATATTGCATTTTTACAGTACTTTGTCTTTTGATTCAGAGATGTCATGAGATTTAACCCTATAAACCCCCAAACCCACTGGTGAGTAGGGGTGGGAATCACAGGGAACCTCACGATACGACACACGATGCATGACTCTCGATACCGATACCATCACGATACAGTGATAAGGCGATAATCGATATACAGTAAGACAATCACATAACAATACATCACGATATCTATAACTTAGATATATTCATACTTTGGTTCCAGTGTGTGTAGTATTTTTTGAAACCCTTCATTTTCAACCACACTATACGGGTAGAGGTTCTTGCAAATGAACCCAGCGATGGGCACTGTAATGCTGGTGGCCCTCGGGGACAAGAAAGGAAGCTTTGCTTTAAACATTGTGTTAACGGCTGCAAGCTGACTTGAAACGTCAGCCGCTTTCTCGATGAGGAGTTCAGGATGGTGGAGTTGCAGGTGGGTTTGCATGTTCGTGGGGTTGCCTCTATACTTTATTTTTGCGAGGCAGTTCTTGCACATGGCATAGTTTTTGTCCAGTTTGCTTGTTCCCTCAATGAAAGCCGAAATGAGTCCACACTTTGGACTTCAACATGGATGGAGTGTCTCTTACGGTAGCGTTGCTGTCCTCCTTTATACCGGTACAAACTCTTTTTGGGCCGATTCATTTCCGCTCAAGTCTTCCCTCATTCGTGTGATAAACGCCACCATGTGGAGTCATTAAGTAGTGACGCTGGAGAAATGGCGGTTGGCAGGGGAATCTGGCAGGGTTTAGAGCACCTTATCATATTAACTAAAGTATCGATATTTGGCACCAGCGTATCGATACTCATATCGCATGAGGAGGGATGATGATATATCGCTGTAGTGATATTTTGTCCCACCCCTACTGCTGAGTTTAAAAGGCATGATATCTGTTGATTCCTGGTTTTAAAAAATTCAGTAAAATAAATTTTTAACAATTTGATTTGTTTCCTTTTTATGATTTATGGCTGTGGTTGTTCCGTTTCCACAGCAGTGCAGGACTTTATATTACAGTAAATAAAAATACGACAGGGCCAAAAGCACATCCAGAAACTACTTTGGGTTCAGAGGATTCAAATTAGGTGAAGCAACGGCAAATAAATTGAGCTGAGATTAAATTTTTCACTTTTAAATGTATAATTTAAAGACAGATTTAGTAAATCAGACCTTTGACAGGCCACATACAGAAAGCAAATTAACTTGATGATAATAATAGATTTGTGCTCCTGCTGCCAGTGGAGCACAGATAATATCAATCAACACATACAAGCTGCTTCAGAGCTACCCTTTAATGTTTGTATATACGGTCATTTGGGATCGAGATGAGAGCGTATTTAGGGAGAAAATCATCCCTCTGTGTTTCAGTAAGTCAAGTTATCCTGATGCGGTACTTTATAAATCTGAGTCTCTGGCTCTGGTTCATGCTGCAGTAAGAAACAGATAAAGTAAGAATCAATAAGACTCAAGAAGTGCCAAAAAGCCAAACAAAGGGGAGGTCCTGGCTCTGCACGACGTGGCTTTCACTTGAAAAGGCAGGTTTAAGGACAGCGTCACAGGAAGAGTGTAAACAGACAAAAGAAACAAGATTGTGCATTGATTGCAAACGGCTGCAGTGACATCTGAAACGACAGAGGCCGTATTTCTGCAGGAAGGGACACGACCGACTGATTGGAATCTCTCACTCTGGCTTTGTAATTAGCACTCCAGCTCGCCTTCAGGCCCTTTAATGGCACCTGCACCAATCTACCGATGCAGCACGTCACAACAACAGCAAAACCCACAGGGAGGCTCTGCTTTCCTGGGACAGCCAAGGTTGCCATGGCGACCACCCTTCTCCCTCTCTCCCCCTCTATTGTTGAAATCCCTCCGACATCCTTCTGGGAGGAGTAAACTTCCCTCGTCAAATCAGACAGGATAACAAGTCCTGAGACTGCTGGCTTTTTGAGTGACTCTGACAAACTGTATTGTTTAAAGTGACGGTTATAGAAAGTGGCGAATAAAAGAGTTAAAGAGGAGGAATAACAGCCTGCGTGCAAAGATAAAACCTCTATAATTCACATGTTACGCTTTAGCTAGGAAAGCCTCTGCATCATAACTCATTAACTCACTTTTTAAAAAGACATAGTTCGTATTAAATTTTAGCCAGAAAGTCACAATTAGCACTAAAACAGAGTGCCAAGACAGAAGCCTCACTTAATGAGTTCACACTTCATCTCCAAACATGATAGCAGGGTTTAAATATCGCACACAAAGTCCTGCTTGTCCTCCGTTCCTCTGCATCGCCAAAAATTCAGCTACATTAAGGCATTCACAAGAAGAAAGATGAATTAAAAATATAATAATCTCAGCTCCAGCGCCTTTGGCAGAGAATTCCTCTCTGGCCTGATTAAAATTGCAAAACAAAATTCTGTATTTGCATGTATGGTAATCAGCCAATTAAAACTATCTGAAATGCAAATGCCGTGACCCATAGACAAGAAATATTGGTTGTAACCGCTGCGAGTTTGCTCTCTCTTGTTCCGCACAGAAAAAAAACTGAATAACATTTGACAGCTAAGCACAGACTAAGGGAGTGATTCAGGGTTTAAGCAACAATTTCAATCAGTCTGATCGGACGTGACGAAGGATGACAACAAGGATGACCAACAAACTCACTGACAACAGCAGCGGGTTTAAACCTTTGTCACATTAGCGTTCCTGTGTTTTCGCACTTACACTTCTGTTTAACATTTCCTGAACGCAGCCCAGCCATGACTTGGAGTAATCAATATCTGAGTGTGGCTCCTCTACGCCATCTTGCCCCCAGCGCCCTCTAAGCATGCCGCCACTCAATCAGCGAGGCCACGTCTGACACGTGACTCGACCGCTCGATGCCGAGACCCCTTGAGGATTGATGATATCGGAGCTTCCTGCATCAGCATGTTCGGCCCATGCTCCGTTTCACACCGCCGTGGCCGAACGGGTGAAGTTTCTCACTCGAGAGCGAAAAATCTCTTCGGTTGGACCCACCTGACCTCCATGAGTCTCTCCAGTGCAGCTTCACCGCTCCTCCAGTGAAAGAATATTCTACATTATCAAGCATTCAATAACCCTTGGAGGCAGCAGACACAATTGTATTATTTAACAAGCAACGAGTGAGTCATTCACTATAAATTATTACTCGTTAAAACAGCCAGCTGAGAAGCAAAAGTGTGGCTTCTTTATTTTATTTTATTTGTTTTTTCAGCTGCTATCAAATGTGCAGTAGATAAGGGAGGAGGGAAAAGTATACAATTATTTTACCTCAGTACAAAGTCGATGCTGTTCTTTAAGTCCTCATGCTAAGCTATGCAGAAGAAAAAACACTTATTGACTACAGCTACAAGCCCTGCTGCAGAAGTCTGGATATGAAGTCTGAAGGTGGAGCTGCTGTAAGTAGACACATCAATGATACAGGATCAGAAACAGACGAAACAACTTCTGCCTGAAAAACCGCCGGCGAGACACAGAAGGTGTTTTCGTGGCTGCTGCATTGTGTGATGGTCAGCTGGGACGGACAGCAGGACGCCGTTATAACAAGGCGAGAACAGGGCGAAGCGCAGACGGTAACGCACGACTTATCTCCACACCCCTGTAGAATAGATGTTGCAAACTCGGTTTACTTTGTTTACGTTCGGTTAAAACACATAATGCAGCAAAGTATTAACAGTATAAACAATCTAAACAAAACCAGAAGCCTTATGTATGAACTGGCGATTGAACAGGTTCAGGCAGAAGCAAAGGTAGGTACGCCCAGCCGACGTTCTTATCCGCTTAAGCTCCCCTCCAGACATCAAAAAAGAATCAATCAAACCCCTTGTCATCATGAAAATACCTCCTTGTGAACCAAAAGCAAATATTTGTCTAGAAATATCAATCAAAATTCCTTCTTAAGTCATCAGAGGCTCAACAGTGTCCGATCTGCTTTAAACTTCTGTTATCATAAAATATGGATATATAAAACGGTACCTGTGAAGTTTCTGATGTAAAAATCATAGCTTTCCAAAATATGCATTTTTTAGCACATTGAATTTCTGGCTATGTTTAAACAACAGTATCTCAGGCACTTTGAGAGCTGAATATGTGATGCAGAAAGTGACTAAAATCAACATTTTACGCTTGAATTCAATAATTATCCTTCTTGGCTATATTTTGAGAACCATTTTAAAACTTCAAGACCTCTACTTGGATTAAACTATCAAGCAACATTTTTGTTTTCCTGGTACAACTTGTTATACAACTGTTAAATCTGTTATAAAAGTAAAATGAAAACAACTTTCTTTTTTTTTAATCAGGAAGTATTCTATATGTTCTGTTTTGTATTCTTGTGAGATGCAACTACATACGGTTGAGAAAATGTCCCCAGTTGACGTCTGCAATGTCCATTTGTTTTGGTAATGTGCGCTCAAAGATGGGAATTTTCATGGCGGCTTCAATTTTTTATTTTTCAACTCACCTATAATTAGATATTATTATAATCTGCTTGTCCAGTATTGCAGATTTCAAATCAGTGACAACATGAAAAATGACTGAGAATTTCAGGCCTTTATCTTTAATAGTTGGTGAGATACTGTTGTTCAAACAATGTTAAGTTTCACAGAGAAAGTGAGTTGAGAAGGGATCAAAAGAAAAAAATCAACGGAAGTATTTGATATATTCAGCTAAAATTTTACAAATGTCTTTATAAATATCTTTTTTTTTACGCCATAATGATTGGTTGAGCTGGTTCAGCAGAAATTGATCTAAAAATTTAATTATGTGAGATTTTTTTGTATTTATTTATTGACCTAAATTAAAATAGTTCCTTATACCGTATCACATTGTTGTCTGATGTCTGTTTCTGTGAATTAATTTTTAAGGTACAGTGCCTTGCTGCCTGGCTATGAAATATTTCCTTTCATCTGTTTTTTTTTTGACCCCATTACCAAGTCTAAATGAGATCAAACAGAGGAGTTCCCTCTTCATGCAACTAAACCTCTTCACACCACCTTGAAGGATCCAAAGTGTGCTGCTGATACCTCCAAACTGCCGTCCTTCAGTGCAGCATTGAATATTTAAAACCGATTAACTCTCAGCAATCGCCATGACGCCTAATCACAGTACCTTCGACAAGATGCAGACCGCTAATAATTTATTGGCACACTGAGGAAGTGGCAAGCTGCCAAATGACACTAAATGTGTCTGTTTTTGTGATGTATAATGCATGCTCGGAGCACCTCTCGCCAGTCATATTCTTCCATAATTAATGTCTCTCTTTTTAGCTGTATTGACAAAGCAAAGACATGGAGTTCTGCAGCTACTAAAGGGCACAAAGCAGGAGAGAACGAGCGTCTGCAGCACAGGCCACTCTGTAGCTGCTTTAAAAGACAGAAAACATCTGTCGCAAATTAGCGCCTTCAAATCAGTGCTGATCTCACATGCGGGTGCTGCACGGTGATCCGTCTTATCTGATGCAATGCTTTATATTCTGCCGCTTCACGAGGAGACAGTGTTAATAATGAAAACTGCACTGTCTGTGATGCAATGACCCACATTAAAATTTTAATGGTGCGTCCCGACATTGCAGAGTGAGTTTAACAAAAATATGACAATGTAGTTTAACACGGCGCTGCTTAAAACAAAGACGGTAAAAAAAAAAAACGCAGGAGAAGGACAAAAAGTCATTGCACCTTTAAGCTGCATCCTCAGCATCTTAGATAATCATAACCTAATCCTTGTCCAACACGGAAAATGAGGTATTTCTAAATTCGTGCAACACTGATTGCTTCCATGCAGAGAAAGGACACAGACAAGGACAGCCAACACCTCACTGTGGGTGAAGCGTCACAGGCAATGTTCCTGACTTTCAGCTTCCCTGTGGGACCGATATCATATGGGGTAAAGCTGGACCTGAGCCCCAGCAGGTTTACCACAGGAGGACAGCGGGGCTCCTACCTGACAGCCGTGTTTTGGACTGAGCCTGGAAAGCAGCTGATAAGTCTAGTTTGGGGAAAAAAAAAAACAATTTGCTGCTGGTGCTGCTTTCTCAGGTGACTGCAGTGCCTTTCCACATGCAGTATTATATTTAATGCAGCACCCTCTTGTGGTTCACACTTGCAAGGACTGTAGAGTTGCTCAGGAAAGCTCAACAGCCCCCTCTGGTGTCACCAAGCAGGACAAACATCATATGTCATGCCACATTAACAATCAAACGAGGTGCTATAACAACATGCGTGAACAGTGATTTGCTCTATAATGTAAACACCGCAATGCTCTCTGTCTGAGCCAATTTTGAGAAGCAGCGGTGAAACTGGAGATGCGCTCATGCTGAGGATGAGTCATTTGTTTCCAGTCAGCCGCTGTAGCTGTTTGCTGGGTGAGTAATCTCGCGGTGCTGGTGGGCCGCTGAGTCGGCCTCCGTGCACAGCCAGGGAACCACTTTGGTGCGCCGTGGTTCAGGCTGTAAGGGAGTGATGTGCATGCAGGGATTTTCCCTTGTTTTGTTCCAGGCACAGTAGCACCTCTGTGACATTTGAGGGTGGCGTTTGCGGGCTAATGCCTTCTATTTATAAGCCAAAACACAAAACTTAGAACCACTACATCATCTAAAAAGTGCAACTACTGACCTGCATTAAGAAGGTAACTTTCAGATTTCCAAACTTAAACTAAATTCCAAAAACATTTTCCAAATAAAACAAATAATTCCCAATAATAAAACTGGCTGGACTACTTTTCTTTGAATTTGTGTGTGTGTGTGTGTGTGTGTGTGTGTGTGTGCGTCACAGCCTTACCCTGGTCTATGTTGTGCTGTGGGAGTTGGCTCATCTGACTGTGGACCACACCTGCGTAATTCCGGAGAAAAGCCTCTTCACTCGGTGTGAGCTAAAAAAAAAAAGTGCACACAAATTATAGAACAAGTACAAATCGTTTCAAAGAACCTACATAATTCTCCCAGAGGTAAACATGAGACATTTTTGATGCAAAATATTTTGAGTTTTAACAATAATTAGTTAAAAAAATGTGTCTTGGTGCAAATCTCCAAACATTTTAAGATCACAGGAATACTTGTCCATTCTACTCATTTACAAAACTCTATTGCAGTGTGAACAATCAATGTCAACCTTTCAGTCACTAAAAGAAGAGTAATGTCTAACAGAAAACAAACAGTTATTAGGTTATAAGCCGATTTTACTTTCACGCTCCATGGATAATTACACTCAGTAGCTGATACTGATGGCAGTTTTGGTGACATTTCATTTGAAGGTGTGTGCATAAGACTGGCATGACACCTGTCACAACATGAAGGAGTCATTACGAACGTTGTTAGGTGTCATCCAGTCAGTTACGTCTTTTTGAAAGCAAAGTTGGCTATGTTTGAGACGTCTCATGTATGACAGCATAACCTGGTGTAAACATGAAGTCGTAGGCCCAATTAAAGAAACATTAAAGTCATATTTTGCCAGTTTTGACATCGGCTGCCATTATGTGTTTTGATTGTTTTGAAATTAATTTTTTTCTTGACCTGAGCTACAGTGGTACAATATGGGCTGGTCCTCAAACCCAAGTCACATAACCTCATCGTAACCCTAACCCTGTCAAGTTGTCATAACAAAAACATCTCAAACAATGTCCACGTTGCATGGAAGACGACCCAGTGGCATCCTTTCATGTCCATGAGAGGTGGTATGCACACAGGAAATCTATATCCATAACGCTTCTCTCCATCTGTTTCTGGAAGCACCAGTCTAAACCATTTTGACATTGTAGTGATGGTTTCCGGTGTTAATGACCAAGCTGATAAGGTTTACAGGAGGCAGATTTCAGGGGCTTATGATTTGTGTGTTTGCTGATTAAACAAACAGCAATTGAGTGCATGACATGTGCAATAGGCAGTGGAAAATCCGTTGCTTAAGCAATTTTTTTTTAATCTCACATTTCAGTAGCTTGTGTTAATCACTAAGACACTTTACTTACATTTGATCCCATTTTCTTTAGCATGAGCAGGACCCGCACTTTCTGTTGGATGTACATGTCTTCAGGAGACTTCCCCGGGGCCTCCTCGCGGTTCATCCCCCCTGCTCCTGTGGCTCTGGACACACAAACACATGCATGTCACACAAGCCCTGCGAAAAATCACAGCTACACAAACACTCGCAGTGTTACTAGAAGTTAAAAATATTTGTACACGAGGCTGTTGCAGCAACACGTCGAGAGAACCGCACTCCATAAAAAATGTGGGGTGAACGCTCACAAATGCAGGTTTTAAAAGTAATCAAGACACTTTCAACAATTATTCTGCGTAACTATGGGAACTGCACAAGAATTTTGTGCATGATGAAAGTTTTTCAACAGAACATTTGCACTGAAAACTATTGTATCAGTCAGAGTTTTACTATCATAACAAAACAAAACACTGGCTGCTGCATACACATATATTTATATATATATTCTCTCTCTGGATGTCTGAGCTCCTGAGCCTTTCCCGAGGAAGGAGACTTGTCTTGAGTAAAGTCACAGTGCAGGTTTTCTACTTCACAGCATCATTAATATTGCATGGCAGATTTCTCACAAATCTCACCGCTGCCTGCTTCCATCTCTTATTCTCCATCTAACTAATGACCTATTTTCACTGTCAGTCTGCGGAGATGCAAAATATAGGCAAAGGGGGAGAAAAAGGGGGAGGGAAAAGAAGGCGATAAAAGGAGCTGCCAAAGCTAATGCGGGTGACAGAAAAAGGATGGGTTCCGCTGTGATAGCACACACACATCAAGGTCGGCTGTTGTCACATTAGATCTCTTTTACAATGCACCAACGAGACAAGGCGCACGGCACGGCTGGATATCCAGCTAATGAAAAAGCTAAACATGCAGAAGATGTAATACACAGAAAAGAGTAAAATAAATCTTTATATAGGATAAATTCAGAGGGAAGAATATAAGATTTAACGGAGAGAATATCAGTATGCAAGTCAGGATTTGTTCTCCCCGAAGAATAAATCATAAAAAGCCTACGGGAGCCACAGTGACTATGATAGTTCTGGCAATTTATTTTGGCCTCTTATCTATACAAAGGACCACTAATGCATGTTGACAGGCTGTTTGATGTAGGGTTATATTTAATTGAGGAGCTGGCTCGCCCCTTTCCAGAGCCCAGGGGAGAAGATGAATGGGGTACCATTGGCCATTGGCTGGCATTTGTTTGCCACTGTTAGCATGTGGATTCATCCAGATCAGAGCAGCTGGAGACCATGCTTCTGGCTATAGTCTGTATAATTATAGCAACCTTCGGTGGATGTTAACTGCAAGCAACTAGCCCTTGACTTTGTCTTCTTTCCTTCTTTTCCGCCACAGAAAGTGGTAGCTGGACACCGAATGAGGAGCGGATGAATACATTAGTTATTCGCGTCAACCTAAGCGTCAGGCACAGTTTAATTGGAGAGCTGCTGAAGACTCAAAGTAAGGCAGACATGAAAAGATTGAGAGAGCTTGCCGGTGTCAGTTCAGTTGCTCAGTAAACCTTCAGGGGATTGGTGGTGGTGGTGGTGTGTGAATGTATTTGGGTGGGGGTAGTGACGGGAAGAGGATGCTGGTGGAGGGTGCAGGAGGGGGTGGCCATGTCCTTAGATCAGCAGCAGTGACACGTTTGATCACGTCTCCAAGCTCCTCACTTCAGATAAATGGGAGAGCTGAGACTCCAGGCAAAGAGACCTACCAGCGAGGCGACATGCAGCACGATGACTGATGGAAACAAAGGAGCACCAATCTGCCTGCCTTAGAAGCTCACTGGGAATAAAACGGTCACTGCACACGACTGGATAAAAAGCCGAGGATGAGGAGAACGACTGAGGGGTGCGATTGCTTTAAAAGGTGTTATCTTGTACTGAGATCCTTGAAGACTGAAAACATTATACAACAAAGACCCATTAATATTCAGGAATATTTTAAGACAATGCAACCATTTTCATGTCTGCTCGTGGACATAAGGCCGATATACTCCACATTCATCATCTGTATAAATAGGCCTACTGCTTTCATGACTGAGGCATTTCATATCCTCTGATGTTTGCTTTTGAAGTTTGAAAACTGTCCATATTTAGCACGATGTCTGCCCGGGCTCCTGACTGTTTCGAGGGTTGCAGATTTTACCAGCCAGAAAAAAAACTGTTTTTATTTTATCCTACTTCCACAGCAATATCTGCTGTAAGAAGAACAAACAGCGCGCACAAAATCCCATCGGGAGAATCTCTGCAGGAAGTAGGAAAGATGTGGAATTGTAAATGAGGGTGATCATCTTCTATTGTCGTGTTTTATAAAAAGAGGAGAAAAAAAAGGAGACAGATCCGATCCTTTTGTGGATTTCACCTTTTATTCTTCTGGCTGGAAGGAGCCACAAAGACTAATTTCTAGATGACTATTTTGGGCAGCTACAGAACTGGAATAATTACAGTTCTGCTACTCAGTGAACTGGATCACAACATGTACACAACAGTGATTAACATTGTGCATATGATTATGTAATGAGCAGTTTCATGTATGCAATCTTGCCGAACAGTCAACCAGATGGTAGTCTGCTACCTGCTGCTCAATGCCACAGACTTAACCTCTCAGTAATGACTTCCTGGGTCTCTGGATTACAACATTTTAAATCCACGGTGTCAAAGTAAAGTCCAGCTGGAGGTGATTTTAAAGCCAAAAATCATACACAGTTTGTCCAAATAGCCATATGTATTATCAGAGGCTTCTATTTTGAAATATGTTTCAATAAAATGCTGCAACAAACTTTTTTCACTTATTAAAGATTTTTAAAAACAATAATCAGTAGCATATCTATCAGTTTTCTATACCTGCTTTATACTGTAGAAGTAAAATAAAATTATGGGACAACACAATTTTCCACAGCCTAAACCCCACACAGCTTGTTTTGGCCAGCAAATAGTCTATAACTTGAAGATTTTCAGTGGATATTTAGGTCCAACCAACAGTCTAAAATCCAAAAATATTAATGTCAAATTTTTGCAACACATCGAAAAGCAATAAATCATCACATCTGAGAAGCAGCAACCAAAAAATGTTTGCCATTCTTTGCTTAAATAAAATGACAGAAACATTATTACATCTGGATTACTGATAATTTCATACTGTCTCTATATTCTGCTTCAGCACTATACACACCATTTTGTCAAGTGCCCCAGTAAAAGCAGTTCTCCAAACATCCAAATTCCATTATACTAAATTAAAGTTGATCAATAAAGACACTGACATCGTTTCTCATCATATTTGTTTGAGTTGTGTTCGGAATAAACTCTTCTGGGAACACACAAAACACAAACTTCTCTATTTATAGTGTCTGGCCCGCTCTGACGGTTCACACCTAAGACGCTGTTTGTAAAATATTCATGTGATCTGACACATCCACTGCTCGTTAACTAGATTGTTTAAAAAGAAAAGCATATACAGAACTGTGCAAGGGTTTTAAGTGCTTGTTTAAAAATGCTGCAAAGCAAAGATACTTTAAAAATATTGCCATGAGTAGTTTTTTATGTGACAATGAGAACAATACTGTAATCAAATGAAAAACAGGTGTCACTACTTTTTACACTTTCACACAGTTTTAGCTACTTCTTGCCAAGTTTCCACAGCTCTTTGGTGAATATAGTCTTCTGCCTCTTCATGTAATCTCAGACTGACTCCACAATGTTAAGTTCAGGGCTCTGCGGGAGCCATACCATCTGTTGTGGGACTCCTAGCTTTCCTTGTTGCTGAATCTTGAAGAATCTGGCCGGATGTCTGGGCTTTCTGTCAGCAGCAGAATGAATCCGGGATCAAGCAGACACCTCCCTGATGGTATGGTGTGATGGACATTAATCTGCAGCCTGTTCTGGGACTATCTTAACAGTTGGACGTGCCCAGAAAAGCCTCGTCGTCCAGGACACATTCTGAACGGGCTCCTTTTATTGTGAAGGAGCAGCGGCTCCATCAGCTCAGAGCACCTGCTGCCATTTTTCTGCACCCTGGTGGTCATGTTTGTGCATTGGTGAGCTTCCTGGATTTGTTTCCACATTGGACGGATGCCCTTTTGGCTGCAAGTCTTCTATTAAGACCACGTATGACCACACTTCTCCAGACTGTAGATGAATTTAGTTCTGAGCTGAAGGCACTGCAGACCATCTTTCAGTTTCCAAGGGAAGTTAGCTTGTGGTACATTCTGTTTTCTTAGCTAACCAGGCCTCATTCTTGCCCCTTTCTTTGTGCTTCTGCAGAAGAACTTTGACAGCACATCTGGGAACATGTGTCTGCTGTGAAAATTCTGTCTTTGAGAAAATTTGTTGATACAATTTTATTGTTTATTAGAACAACAAGATAATTCATTTACCTATTTACTGATGTACTGGACAAAAGGCCTACAAATTCAGGGGCACATTTGGAAATATGACACTTCTACCTAGCACATTAACCAAAAAGATGACAATAACAGCATAAGACTAATGTCTCAATATATTTTATAAAAGTGCCACAGACACTCTCTGCTTAAAAGTTATATATTATGTTTTATAAAGAAACTACGTGCAACCTACAAGGGTCATTCTGGCATTGTTCTGATATACATGCTCATCTGTGTAGCAGGTCTTGAACCATTTCAAGGACCACAATAAGGATGCTGCCAGCCTCTTTTGTATGTGCCTGATGTCAGGTTCTAGAGGTAGGCTGGCTCAACACTAATCCCTCGAGGGATACTCAGCCAGCCTCAGACACACACGGCTAATATTCCAGACGTAATCAAAGGCTTTCTTTAATGCTGATCTAGCTATAATCCCCCCTCTCTGCCCGTGTGGGGCTCTTGTCAGTGTTGTGATGTTGGGCTGAGCTGAGACATCAAGCTATTTGAGCCCCTCTAGGCAGTCCAGCTAAACCGCATCATCGCAGATACTGAACTAAGGAAGCCAAAGTATAAAAAAATAAAACAACACAAGGTCTGCTCCCAATTTCTAAGCTGTGCACGGAAGCATTTTATGGCTGTAAAACCTATCATTTTAATTATCGTGTTGTTTTTATTATTTTTGCAATGAAAATATCAAACAAAGTGCCGCAGCTTCCCAGATCCCATGATGGCCTCTTGAAATATCTCGTTTTGAATGACCAACAATCCAAAATGTTTTGTTTACAATTAAACACGACAAAAAAATCCATTCATTTGAGATGCCAGGACCGATATGCTTTGCAATTTCAACAGTTTTTGATTGAAAAATGACTGAAGCTGGTTAGGTTAATTGATGTTTAAAATATTTTTCACTTGACTGACCTTTTGAATGATTAATATTTTCAACACAGTGCATTGCTGTCAGTTGCGAGAACTCATTTTAACAGCTTTCTGGCAGTCCAGCCTTGTGTCAGACAGTGGCTCTTTCACATTTAGATAAAAGCATACTGCATACGCATACAAAGTTTCACTGTGTCGGAGAGTAAAAAGGTTAAATATATGCTCAAACACGAACTTATCTCAGTTGTGTGTCAAAACAGTGCAGTAGTTGAACCTTTAAAATACACGCCACAGAGAAGGGATTCTTGAGTTCTAAAAATTTATCTTACAGGTACTTCTTTCATCCTCATTCACAGTTACTATGATATATCACAAATCTTGAAATTAATTGTGAACTGCAGAATGACTTATATATGACGATTCTACATGCAACATATTGAGATAATGCAGCATCACCAGTTACCGTACAATTCCCTGCTCTCATACCACAAGGCAGGACACTGAATATCTGCTATAGCTGTACCAGATCAGAATATGATGGGAATCAGCAAAATATTGTACGAATATTTTTTACAGATTCCAATTTTTACCTTGGTATCATGTTGTATGAATAAACGAATACCCCACGCAGTGTCCACTCCCACTGTTTGTATTGCACCATGTCAAGTTGCAACTATGGTATTCTTCCTATGAAAGTACAAAGACATCCAAGGCAAAAAAGGGGCAGCTGCTGCACTGCAAATGAGCAAATAATGACAAAAGAGAGGAAAAAATAGGACAACTTAAACAGATTTAAACTTAATTAAAGAGAGATTTTTCTTTTTGGGACTCTGATGAGTGATGAGTCAGATATACCCACAAAAAAGTGCCTAGTCAAGGTCTAAATGACAAGCCAAGGTCTAAAATCACATTGTGATTTAGAAAAACTGCTGCTGTGACTTCAGCGTTTACTAAAAGCATCATTAAATTTCATACAACTCCTGCAAAGGAGATTAGGCTTGGTTCAAATGTTCACATTTGCTGCATGGCAGAGACGCTGTCACAGCAGTGCAACATTTCTTAAAGACATTACCCGTTCAGTAATGACACTTTAAAAATAGAGACGAGCTTGTCACGTCACGCTGAACAAATGTGTCAGTAAATGTCTCTGACAACCAAAAACACAAAGAACACGTCTCAAAACCATTTCAGGGGTCTGGCTGGGCCACACAGTGCAATGAGGGCCTGCTGCCAGGGATTACAGTATGCAATGTGATAGGCCTTCACATTTGCTGAGGGTCAAGAAGAGCAGAGGCTGTCCACTGTCACTGGCTCCAGGATCAGCTGCTCACATGATGCGCAACGTCTGATTTACAAATAAAATTCCTCTAGCAAGCAGAACCGAAGTCCGTAAGACTCTGAGAGGTCAACGGCCTCGACAGAAGGGAAAAACTGAGGAGGAAAAATAACTTGAATTCAGTCATGAGCTGCTCCAACATCCAAAGCAAATGTGTGAGAAACTTAAGTAGGCTATGAGCCTGGTGTGGCTGCCAGCTCAGCTGCCAACAACCTGGCCTGGTTCTGTGGAGCAGCTGTGTCACTGCAGGTACACACACACAAACACACACTCGTTTTAGTGATGGTTAACAGTGCCGTGAAACCTATTAACACAACTAGTTAACCGGAATTATGGCAGAACAATGGTTTTCCTCAACACTGCAGTAAAGCAAAATAAACCTCAATCTGTTTATGTAGTGACTTTTTGACAATACTTTTTGCAAGACTCCGTGAAAGTATAGGGGAAAAAATGGCTGAAGTACTGCTTCATTAATCTGTCACCTAATTACTTGATTAATAAATTAGTCATATGTGAATTATTGGGTGGAAATAGTGAAAACTGCTTAATCTTAAAACTACATTTTATGTCTAAGCAACATGGTCAAACCTAGATATACTACATTTACAAAGATAGAAAGCAGAAGAGAAAGCCCCAAGTATCCACATCTCAGAAGCAGGAACCAATATCTTTATATTTGAAATCCATTATTTGTATTTTTAACTTGATAAGCAACTTCTAGCAAATGATCGATTACCAACGTGTTCCCGACAATTAATTGTTGCAGCACAAGAAAATAAAATCTCCCAGCAGATCAACAGTAACGTCCATCCTATCGCCCGGCACCACAAAGTCATGTAGGAAACAATGAAAACCTCTCGACACCCAGCGGACCGACTCCCTTTAGATCGGGGCTGCTTGGGGTCCTGAAACAGCACGAGCACAGCGATCAGACACCGCAGGCCAGAAAGGCTCTGACTTGGACTCGCTGCTTGTCTGCACGCTGCCGTCTGCTTACATGTACAGTGTTCACAACAATGGCTACAGTATTTGGGGACAATGGTGATGAACTAGATTGTGAAAACATGATTGATAAGTAGGTCATGTCTTGTTATCACCATGTGAGGCATGAACTCAAACAATCCTGCTGAACTGTACAAGCTTAGTTCATAGCTGGGTTTCTGGGTGTGCTTAAGTGTCCTTTGACCATTTCTGCACCACATGAAGTTGATACTAGGACCTACAGAGAATAAGTTACAGCACATATTGATACCTAAAGCTTTGGGTTTTCCTAGACAGCTGAAAGAGCTTTTTCGCAAAATATTAAATCTGGATATATGTAATATAAATACAGTGGCTTTAAATTCCTATTTTAAAAGCAAAAACATCATACAAATCACAGAATCTAATTTTGCAAATGTTTCTGTTATTGCTAATTTGATATACTCAGTTTTTGTTACAGACTATGCTATATAAAATAATTAAATCTCATCTGGTATACGATCACAGAACATCTATGCTCACTCCTCAGGGTCCCTCAAGTGAATTGAAACAGAAGCTGCCGCCTTAAGCTCGTCCCTCGGGGGTGCGGCTGCAAGATTTTCAAAGGAGCCTGCGTCAAGGCAGGGCATAAATTTCTGATTTGCAAACAGTTATATGATCCATGTGCTTGGAAGAATACAGTGCAGTATACCGTGCGCAACAGACAAAGAAATAAGTGTATCTGATGACTTATATAAAGCACAACGGGAAAATAAAAAAGGTTGAAAACGAAAAGGTGGCTATATCTTTAGGTTTGATTCTTTTAAATCATTAAAAAGACACGCTGGTCATGTGGGGGCCTCTGAGTGTGAAAGCCACAAGTGGATACAGGCGGCTCTAATGTTACAGTGTCAGGCCACAACAGGCTACTACGTGGCCCGGTTAATGCTGACAGGATGACAAGTGCTGTGCCAAACACAGAGATGAACCAGCCTCCCTGTCCAAACTCTGCTCGCAGGCAGCTGATGACGTCCCCCTCAGGGCTCGAGGAGGTTGCGCAGCCGCTGAAGAGCACCTGCCATGAGGGTGAGGAGGCACTAAAGGGGAAGGAGGGCCAGAGTCGGTCCAAGTCTCTCTGAAAAACCCAGACAGCTAGGGGAATGTGCAAACTAAGGCCGGGCCAGAACCAAGGTCCAGAACCAAGTGTAGTAGTCGCCAGGAGGATTGCCAGTGGCCAAGCCCCGACACTCGCTGGCTGCAGCACTCGCCCATGCCCAGCTGCCTGCAGGGTGCCAGCTTCAACACTCAAAGGGGTTGTCAGATATCTGACATGTGGGGGGTGGAAGCAGACACTGTAAAAGGCGAGGTGGCACAATGCATCCATGGGTGGCACGATCCAAAAATAGAAAAGCAGTTAAGTGAGCTATGCAAAAAGCAAACTTGAATATGAAATTTGGAGGAAAGTGGCCACATGTACAGCAGATTTGTTGGGGTTTTAAATTACCTCTGACTGGTTTAATGAGTGGTTCCTTTGCATTTACATGAACGTTTGCATCCTGTGTGTGTAGTGTGTAGAATTATTTATGGGCAGAAAAGAGTGAACTGTGCCAATGTGGAGTACAATAATGGAAATCTAACTCACACTGACGTTAGCTGAGCTTCTTTCTGACTGTATTAATGTAAAATCATGTTAGTTTTCTCCCAAGACAAACACTAAATAAAAAAACAACTTAGATTTCTGAACCCCAAACGAAAGCAAAATGCAACAACAAGCAGCTGTTTCTGTCCTAGAGATGGATACACATGACCGAGCAGTTCCTGTTATCATGTTGCGGGACGCAGACTATTCAAACTGTAGCAGCGCTCTCGCTAGCAAGCAGCGAGCCTCCAGCGCATTTTCGATACGGATATTAAAACCATTCCCGTGGCTGGAAAAACACGGCGGCCACTTATTTAATGACTTACGAGTCGACTTTATTTCAATTCGAACACACAATTCATTTAGTCTCCGCCAAACCCGCGCTATCCTTGGCAAAGCGGCGAGTGCTAACAAGCCAAGCTAGCTCGCTAGCATGCCCCAGACAAAAGCCTGAATGAAGTTCCTATGGGTGCAAAACACCATCCAGGTACCGCTGCTCTGCCAGAAGTGTAAAAACGCGGGGATTCAAACGGACGTGTCGCCGCTGAAAAGCCTGACAATGTGCGGCCGGAGGAGAAAACGACAGATAAGTGCTTACCCCTCCTGGTCCAGCTTTACTTTCTTCTGTGCTCTGTTTGAATGGTGTGTTGTTGTAGGAGGGCGTCCTGTTCCGGGGTCACATCCCTCCAGTCGGCAGAGCTACGGCGGACTGACTCAACGCAGCGAGGCTCCGGCTGGATCCTCAGTACCGCTGCCGGCCACCGGGGGCGCCAGCGGACCGGCCAACGCTGCACATGGCCCCCCTGGATCCATCATCTGCAAGTATCTTAAACCTCTTTTTATATATGAATGTATGATTTTCTTTTTTAAAAATCACTTTTTTTAGACTTGCTTTTATGTGATGTTGTCTATTTTATTTTTACTGTTTATTTATTTTTCTTTATATTTTTATTTTTATCATATTCTTTGCTTTTTTCTCCACTATTTCCCACTAGCAAATGTCGTTTTGCTCTACTGTGTATATATGTTCTTTTCTAGATGTGTAAATATCTATCTATATTTTTTTCTATAGTTATTTTATTATTCTCTTTTCCTTATTCCTAGAGTGACACCAACAGCCGAAACCAAATTCCTTGTAAGTTGTGTACATACTTGGTCATTAAAGCTGATTCTGATTTATTTATATTTTATACATAACATTTTAATTTCCTCATTTATTTTTTTTCTATTGTATATTTGTGCATTTCAAATTTTACCTTTTTTTACTCAGTTATTTTACACCTCATTGTGCATTTTGTATTTCAGTATATTTTTCTTATTTCTCTCTTTTTTTAAGCCTTACTTATTTGTATTTCTGGTGGGGGTTGCTTTACTCTTTCTTCTTGCTACTGTAACAACAGATTTTCCCTTGTGGATCAAAAAAAGTATTTCTATTCTATTCTATTTCATTTATTTACTGTTATTCTTATTCTTATTATTGGTGTCCCCTTTTATTTATGGTTTTACCCTCTATTTTCTTTTATTCTAACTGTTCTTTTCCCTAATTTGGCATTTTTTGGTGCTTTTGTTTTTTGGTTTGGCATTGTTGTATTATTTTATTTTGAAAATCTTTTACCATGTTTAACTCTATTTTGGCCTGACTGGCTTTTTTGTTGTTCAGTGGTCTTTCTGAGTGTCTTCCTCTGTTGCCAGGTCTGTACTTTGTAAACCGTGTTTTTAAAAGGGAGCAATATAAATAAACGTAATATTATTTAAACACATTTTTAAAAAAACAGTGAACAAAAATATTATTAGATAGGCTAGTAAATTCTAGCCTGCCTATTGGTTTTAAGATAGGAGAGTAAGTATGTGTCATACCAACACTGCAACAGAATGGACGCCATTCCACAATGAAGTATGCACTTTACTAGAAATAATCAAGAGTTGGCTCATAGGCTTGAAATCACAAGTCATAAACAAGTCACGCTGTAGGGAGGTTCAGGAGGTTGACCCACTCTTTCTGAAAAAACTTGATGAAGTTGACAGACATTTTTGGGGGGACAGGATCCCGTTGCTAGACGCTTCAATCCAGAGTGACCCTTAAAATGTTCGATAGGTGACCTCCTGTCTGGAGAACCTGCAGACCAGGGTAGGACTGGAACATTTGTCTTGTTGAAAGTGATGGTGGCAAATGAGCAGGATATCAGTGGGTGTGAGGATTTAGTCTGAAATGCAGAATCCATACCATCACTCTTCTGTGCAGTGTTGGCATCCATATAGCTTTGCCTTGTACGATGCCAAAGCAATGTCTGCCATCTGCTCTGAACGGCTGAAAATAAGTTTCAGCAGGGGAAATTACCTTCCTCCATGTTGCTATACTATCCAGCAAACATCAGTGGTTGATTATGATGCCAATCCACCATCAGATCAAGGCCTTGGTGTGGTGCTACGAGATCACTAGCCAGCTTCCCTCAGGTGATTCCTCACGGTTTGAGCAGATCTTCTCTGGTTGTGCTCACCAACATCTTCATTGGCCGTCACTGCAGCTGATCACAAATGATTTCGCAGATGGACGAGCTGGCCAGATTGGCGCACCATGCTGTCTCAACGATTTCTTAGACGACAAATGGTGGAGTTGTGGACGTTGGAGTGTCTGTCTACAGCAACGTGCCAGCATCCGACATGCCGACAGCCCATTCTTGTCTTGTCATCTGTGGCATCAGATCATCTGAATAAAGCTGCACTTTATGGTGGACTTTTAAAGTCAATGGTTAAAGGAGTGTCTCTGTGCAAGTCACAGTATCTGATGATTGGCCTTTAAAGCTACACTTGACCAAAGTGTGGATAACTCAGAGGTTGAGAATTTGCTACCAGCTCAAAATCTTTTTGTGGGCAGGTGGCTAAATTGAATGCTTTCCTAGCCATAACAATAGAGATTAACTTCTTCTCTAAGTCAGAAAGGAAGATCACCCCTCAGATTTTACCTTATTTTTAGTACTTAGTTGTTTTTATCTGATTACGATAGACCAGTGGTTCTCAACTGGTCCAGCCTCAGGACCCACTATGTATCTATTAATAACAGTCGCGACCCAAATTTTTGAAGTTTGCTGTTCCTGTTAACAAATTAAGGTTTATTTGGGTGTAGTCTCAACGCATTTTGATACAATTTAGGAAAATTTTGGCTTAATTTTTTTGCTAATTTTGGTATATTTGAATGCTTTTGCCAAGTTTTGGGCATATTTTGGCCCATTTTGACAGATTCTGAGCAAATTTTCATATATTTTTGTCACATTTTTAGCATAAATTTCTCCAATAAGCTGGCAGAGCCAAATCTAGAGGTTAATTGTGGGCAACTACTGGTGTCACCACCACTAAATATCCTGCTACTGAAAGCAAACTGTGTCATCAGAAACACGTCCTTTAAAATAAAAGACTTTATACCACTACTTTTTTTGGAGGAGGCATTCTTCTGCGACCCTCTAAAAATGGCTTCGCGACCCACTTTTGGGTCCCGACCCAGCAGTTGAGAACCACTGCTGTAGACAGAAAGCTAAGATTCACCAGTCAGATTCCTTGTTTACATGCACAAACTTGGCCAATAAAGTTGATTCTGATTCTGATTATCTGCCTACTGCATTTATATTTTTGTCTCATGTACAAAAAAAAAATCCATTTTATATAAATCCTCCTTTTTCCAATGACTCAATTCGTTTTGCGCCATTTTCTAACCGATGCCTAGGAGTAAAACGTTATTCATAGAAGCCATGTTAAGTCTGGTTTCCTTTTTGGGTTTTACAAATGCAGATTCAGATTCTAACTTTTTAGTCAACATGGATATCCAGTAAGGAAAGTATCACCTGTAGAATTCCTGCTTTTTAATGTTATGTGAAAGTATAACCCCATTTTGGAAATAGCTCTCGACTCTTCATACTGCTTTCATATCTGTCTCTTAGATACAGATGGGTAACAAATTAGAGGAAAAACCAACGTGACGCAGTTCAGCTGAGATCTGGTGACTGTAAAAGCCACAGCGTATGACTCATATCGTAGCACTCAGTAAAACCCCATGCACTGTTGATTCTTTCATTTGTCACCCGTCTGTAAGTTTAATAAAGATAGTAAAAAAAAACCAAAAAAAAAAACGACAGTGTTGCAGAAGCCATAAAACATGACCAAGCATCTCTTCAGCTGCAATAGCTCTGACTTTGTTATGTTACTGCCAAAACACTAAACAGCTGTGGGATCTTTAAATGGATTTCATCACACAAGCTGACACCACAAATCAGAAATCAATAGCACACAGATATGGAAGCTACACTGAGTGTGTTTATTAAAAACAAGACGGCCCCTGATAGGACCATTCTGCGCTGATGAATACATCAAGTTAATAATTTATTTTTTGCACAACAGACTGATATATTCCAAAAAAAACCTCCACAGTGCGATCTCCCACAGACTTGTACAGAAGGCCACCGCTCTGAAATGGTGGGTGATACTCGGGGAAAAACAGAAAGTAGGAGTGGCTTTGATGGCTCTGGCCTTCATCCAATTAATCAGCCTATTTTAAGCTGCAAAAAAATTAGGCAGAACATTAAGCTAACAAATGGCCTGCATCCTAGAGAGCCACAGTGAGCTCTCCCGTCGCAAATTGTTCTGAGCATATGTTTTCCCCTCCCGACAGCAAAAGAAGCGAAATGCAGGGGGGAAAAAAAAAACAGAGTGCAGATAAAGGACAGGTCTGCCGTGCTGACAGGACATTTATCTGCTTTAGCTGCACGCATGTAAATCAGGCCTGAGCCTTAAAGGAATTCTACCATTTGATAGTCTTTACAAATTAAGAGAAATTCAAAATGCACAGCAGTATATTTTACAATTTGCAAAGATCATTCCTGCTTGCTTCACACAGCAGTGTTTAGTGGAGCCCATATTTGGGGACACTGATAAGCCATATTTAAAGTCTATTCCACAGTGAATATTTCAGTAGCTTAAGATATTTAAATCTTTGTGCTGTGTAATCCACAGCTACACTTGCTCTTCTGTAAGTCATCATTATACCGAGACTCATACAAAGAGTAGAGACCACTTTGAATCCTACGTAAAATAAAAGAGGCAATGAAAGGCATTTCATCTGCTTTCATTCAAGTGGTCGTTGCAGGAGCGACAGCAGGATATATAGCATGTAAAGTAATCCCAACGCACCATACAATGACAGCATTTTGGCTCACTTTACCTGACAAACAGCATTAGATACGTCAAAGTATGGAGGTGTTTGACACTACAAGCATGAAATCTCTTCCATGGCACCAGGCACATCCGTTCAAAAAATGCAATTTATGACACAGTGCATAACTTAAATATCAGAGAACACATACACACACATATGCGCACAAACACACTTACTGCATCTTCTGAGATGATTTACATTTCCACATGAGGCATGTGAACAGTACCACAATTTGAGGAACACAACCAAAGGTCTATGGCTTAAGCGAGTCCACAGATTGTCTTATTTACTGAAGCATGTAATCAATATTATGTCTCTCTCCCTTTGACCCAACATGTATGGCATCTCTGCCTATAGTGCATGAGATCATTTCATTCTCCAGTTGCCAGTGGCAGGCATTAAAGGAATAGTTTTTGAAAATCAAAAAGAAAAAAAAATCAATACCACTCACATAGAGTCTGTTAAATATAGCTGAAGCCAGGAGACGTCTGCTTAGCTTTGCATAAATAAAGTACCCAGGCTCTGTCCAAAAAGCAAAACACTCCACCTAGCTGCACCTCTAAGGTTTACCAATTTAAATGTCATACTCCGAGGTGCTGGTCAGCATACTGATTCTTTGGTCAGATCCAGGTTAGCTGGTTCCTACTGTTTCCAGTCTGTGTGTTAAGCTAAGCTAAAGGTTGGCTTCAGTATCATTGACAGACAAGTGGTATTGACCCTGTCATTTAAGCTAAAAAGCAACCAACTGTAAAATGGCAGATGACTCCTTTAATGTGTAGTAGCTGCTTAGTAAGGATCTGCTGGACATCACAGCCTGGCACACAGGCACGTAATCAAAATAAAACTCCTCATGTTCTCTCATCTTACAATAGACTGTAAATATTACAATGCTTCATGTGTATTGGCACTCCAAAGGCAACACATTGTACTTCAAGGCAATGTTACTATAAAATGTCACAGCAGTAAAACACAACACAATACATCTTTTACATCTTACTTCAAAATGAACAAATTAAATAAAAATACAATAAAAATTAAAATAAAACAAGACACGATTGCAAAGAGGCAGTTGAAATGAGAGGAAATGACACAGCAATCGAGGGTTGTAAACGGTACGAGAGTCTTGAGGTGGAACTGCCGCCCTGTTATTGTACTTAGCGACTGCACGGTGTCGTCTAAAGGTGTCATAAAGTTTATTTGCAGCTTTCTCCGTGCTGAGTAATGCACCCGGGGAGATGACCTTTCTGTTTCAGTGATTCATGACACCTTGCATGAGCGGGTGGTTTTTCAAGTAGCGATTACAAATCCAAAACACGTTTATTATCTGGGTTGATACGCGCCAAAGGCGAAGACATTCCACTGACAGATGGGTGAAAGATGAGTGCGACGGGTTTCCTTTGCTGTGAAAATATTTATGCTTCACGATAATCTCATTGTCTTTGGATGCCTCTGCTTAGTTGTTACTCACTGCCAGTGAGATGTAAACATTTGCAAATAGTCCGTCTTTGAATGCCATTCATAATGCAAAATTTAGACTACATTTTTTAATGTCTATAAGTTAAAATCTATTAATATTTTGGCTGGTCCTCAGATTCTATTGGTTCAGTGTTCTTCACGGTCTGTTATCTTTGGCCAAGGAGTGCATCATCCAGTTTACCTTGGTCTTCCAGCTCTCCCGTAAAGCTTCATTGAACTTTACTTTGAAATTCTTCAGTGCCTCATCCTCTGATTTACCCAAAGCTAAAGAGTCCTATTGAAAACAAGAAAACACTGTCAACATTATCATCATCTGCATCATCATCGTCATTAGCAGAAGCAGCAGCAGCATCACCGTACCTTTAGATACTGGATGTCTTTGAAGGATGTGAGCTCCGGTAGCCCCGCTGCCTTCATCATAGCAAAGAGGTTGACGAACAGTGTCCCGTTTCGACACAGGATCTTATAGGCCCGCTCGCAGTACTCCCTGAACCTGACGACGCAAACGCAAAAGCAGAGAGTAGCCATGTAAAATGTAGCCGAACCCCATAAGAGTCTAGAAATGTATTGGATAGAGTTGCAAAAAACTTCAGCCTTGTACCTCTCAAACTTCTCGCTGTTGTTCGTCCTTCCTTGCTGGATCACATGGACAAAGTCATATGTCAGGATAAAAGGCACACGCTCCCTGTTGATCCCAAGTTTCCGCTTGAAGTTGCCAAGGAAATGCCCAAAGTCAATGTGGAACAGCTACAAAGTAAAGATTGAAATCACTGTTATGATGGTTCTGAATCCCTGACCACAGTCACATTACTCAAAGACTCACTAACTCGTGAACGACCTGCACATATTTACTTCAACATGATCAACTAGTGTGAAAAACAGTTTTCTGCTAACTGGAAACTAACAAACATTGACATACCAATCAGTAGTACTTATTATATATTTTAAACATTAGGTAGTTACATGCATACATTAGTGCATACACAGTGACTAAAAACATGGCGTAAACCTGACCTGCCCAGTTTCCCTGATCATGATATTGTCGTTGTGACGATCTCCAATACCCAGGACGTAAGTAGCTACACAGTAGCCAGCACAGGACAGCGTGAACTCCTCTATTGCCTGCTCAAGTTTGTCCCTGGTTACAAAAAGAAAAACAGGTCAGAAAAACAAGGAAGCAAAGCATGAGTGGTTTTGTTTTTACAGTACTTTTTCACTTCTCTGATCTTTGTCATATCACCTGCATTAGACACACACACACACAAACACACACACACACACAGCCATGAGGTGGAGTGTCTCCACCACTACAGTATAATTTGAAATATTCACCGCGGAGCTCCTGTGACCAATTAACGATTGACTGTCACGTCCTTTCACGGTCTAGACGTGCATGGGGTTCACCGTGTTAAGCTTTTACTAATTTTCTCTGCTCCGATTCGGGCACCGCAGCATTTCAAGCCAATTTCCACTCTGTTCTGTTGTGCAGTCAGCTGGGCCTGTCTTGCACACATGACGCACAAAGGCTTATTCATTATATCAAAATAGTTCTCTTTCTTTCAAGGAGCTTTTAGAATTGACAAGACCTTCAGACTGTCTGGCACCAAATAAAAATCTACTCTCATTTAATGTTGCTATAAGGTGCAGTCGGCTGTGTGCCCTGTTGCTCCGTTTTGAAATGCTGCACTGAAAACATGTTTTCACGTCAACACAGCTGAGACACACAGAGAGAAGAGAAATCGAAGAAGCTTTTAAGACATATAACTGAAATGTTCCCAACACTAGTGGAACAGAAGACCGTCAAGAAAAAGCAGCTACTGTGCCCGTCTATTCCAACTGATGCTATAGAGTCTAAAGCTTATATAAAGTGAAACACTGAGATCTCAGTATGAAAACCTATGTATGTTTGTGTTACTGCATGGAATTACATCTAAAAAATGCTTTTAAAATACCTTGGGAACTAGACTAGAGTTTAGAGCCAGTATGTTTATATATACAGTGATGAGCAAAAGTATTTGCCCCCCTATAGAAATATGAAATCGAGCCCAATAGCCAAATTTTTCTAGTCATTTGGTAGACTCATAGCTAAGGGGGCCATTACTTTATCACATAGGGCAATGTGGGCTGGACAGCATTTTCCTTTCAACAAATGAAATCATCATTTAAAAACTGCATTTTGTGTTTTCTTTGGTCCCCCTTGTCCTACATTAAAACTTGTTTGATGATCTGGAACATTTAAATGTGACAAATATGCAAAATTAGAAGGTTTCTGTCGGGGGGCAAATACTTTTGCACGGCAATGTGTGTGTTCATCTAATAACTCAATTCAAAGTTTTTTTTATGTCGCACTAATTTGCAACATATGCTGTCTTAAAAATATGCACAAAGAAACCCAACAAGTCCAACCCAAAATTAACACCAGTTAATTAACAGCATCACCCAGCAGATGTGACACATTTCACACCATCCATGTGCTGCAATGTGAAAAAACTTGAAGCGTTATCATGGTGAACTCGGAGGCAGTTTTTACACACTCCTTGCAATGCATTGAGACAAATCATCAGTGATGTAGTTGAAGAAAAGAAATCAATAAATGTGACCAATTTGTTCTCAGACGAAATAAAATAAGCTCTGCACCACAAGACGTCCCACCTCAGAACGTCGATACCAACTGCACATTTAAAAACCAGCTTCTAGCAAGAAATAAAATGTCTTCTACACAAAGATTTAAAGCTTTTGGTTTTTGTTTTTTTCAACATAGTTCTCGCGCTAACCCACCACCGTATAATTAAAGTTTCCCTCAAAACCATGCAAACATGCAAAATCAATTCTACATGCTTGCCTGATTAAGTACTAGAAAAATATGGCTAGAAATAGTCTAACATTTTCAACTGGGACACAGCTCATAACAGAGCTGTCCTTAGAGCATTTGGGGGATGCCCGGATTGTAAGATGGGGCAAGTTACCAAACAGAAAGCTGCATGGGCAGATGTGCTCAGTCTATTGCCTCAGAGTGGGTTTAAATTGCTCTCTTGTGTGCATATATTAGACCCAGTGGTTGGTTCTTAAGGTTAAAGAGAGTCATCACTTCCAGACAGATCTATACAGCATCTACACAGAGTTAGATGACATTTTACAGCTTCTTTGAAAAACCATCGTCAAGCTTCATCAAACTCACTCAGGGTTCTTAGATTTGAGCCAGTTGAGCAAAGCGTCCTTGTTGAAGGCAGCGGTAGCAGCACTGTTGCTGCTGTTCCGCTGGATATTGGCAATGGTGTCGGAGTTCTTCACTATCTCGATGAGCCCCATTTTGTTCCCAGTGGACAAGCAGCCATATG
Source organism: Dascyllus trimaculatus (assembly GCA_024666655.1). Lineage (NCBI taxonomy): Eukaryota > Metazoa > Chordata > Actinopteri > Pomacentridae > Dascyllus > Dascyllus trimaculatus. The sequence goes on from CM045452.1 coordinate 26,012,709, forward strand.
GGATCATCCTAGGAGCACAGGGTGAAATGAAAAGCATGAGATTAGGTTTAGAAGATGTACTTATGAATCAAGTGCTGCAAGAAGCGGCTCCAACCTGAGATCCAGGCCTTCTTTCTTCCACAAATTCTCCATGAGCTGGATCATCTGCAGGGTCAACATGTCTTGTCGAAGATCTAAAAGATGAGGAGGGAAAAATTCTAAGTTTCACCAGTAGACTGTATCTTAAAGATGGATGTAGCCATCTTGGGGTGAAGAGCACCATGTACAGCAATAGTGAGGGTAAACATGCCCCGCTTTATCATCTGTAAGTGGGACCATAATTTACAAAATGAACATCATGCAGTTATGAAAAAGTCTTGAAACTAGCAGCTGAGGCCATAACTTTCCTCAGAAACTGTTTACTGAGGTAACAAATCAAGTAAGTAGACTTCTATACAACCCGATTTATTTTGCAACCAGAGAAGTCGCCCCCTGCTGGCTGTTAGAAAGAATGCAGGTTTAAGGTATTTCTGTGTCGAGGCTGCATCCATCTTTTACATACAGTCCATGCTTTCACCCTGGTTCTGTATATTCTAACCTTCCCCGTTTTAAATTTAGGGGATGTCCCTTTCCAAACCTACTCACTATATGTGTCTTTCCAGCACATATTAACGTGCTACTGAGCATTTTTTCACTGCTTCCTTTTTAAACAGCTTAAATGTTACTGTGTGGGTACTGTATGGGTGTGAGGCCATGTATTCAGATTTTCTTGTATCTCACCATCCCCGTTTTTGAAGATGATGCCGATCATGTCTCCTTGAGGACAGGGGTTGAGATACATCAGCCAGAGTGGTTTCATCTTGGAGTCCATAAATCTGCACTTTTCTGCACTGCAACAGCGAATTTTAAACATATGATCATCTGAACAGAGGACAAAATAAACATTTGTTTCCCCACAAAATTTGTATCAGTTTTTAAAATATTTTTTCATCCTGGTGAAATTCAACATTTTGACTTGTTAATTATTTAAGCATTGATGATTATTGCCCTTTGTGTGTCACTGTAAGAAATGATTAGAGACAAGATTATACTGGCAGACTATAAAAAATGGCACCATACTGATCTGTACTGGGTTTTGGTGTAAGACAAGAATAAGAGACCATATGGTATGATTTGAAATAAAACAACTGAGGGTTACTTTGTCAATATCTTACTTAAATGTAATATTTTGTAATTCAGTGAACACACAAAAGAACCCAAATTGCCCCTGAAAATCCAGTTAAGGGGACAAAAAATGCAATTTGGTGTGTGTGTGTGTGTGTGTGTGTGTGTGTGTGTGTGTGTGAGTGCGTACTAACCAGATCTCAGCGAGGAAGATGCTGGGGTTGAGTGGTGAGTACAGGTCTGACAGGGCATCCAGGTAGGACTCTTGTCTAATGCACAGCTTCAGGTCCTCCACCGTCATCTTCTGGGAGCCAGACTTCACGATGTCACTCAGGGCCTTCATTTTGCCCAGAGCTTCATTCTGAGCGGCAAAGGTGAGGCGTAGGTTGAGATTCGTCACAAACAGAAAACACTCACCTTGAAGTTAGTGTGAGCAGGTGTCACACTACCTGTTTTGTCAGGAGCTTGATGTGGTGGATGTCTCCTCTGCAGTAGGCTTCGAGAATCAGGCCAAAACGCAAACTGACAGATGCCACGTGAATCTCTGACCTACAATATACACAAAGTTGAACAACAGGCTGCAGATGTTGTAAAAGTAAAATCAATCATGAGCTCTTAGGTCTCTGTTTGTTCATTTTATGTACATGTACACTGATCGGGCACAACATTACGACCACCTGCCTAATATTGTGTTGGTCCCCTTATGTGCTCAAAAATGCTCTGAACCATTGGACATGGACAAGAGGACCTCTCAGAATGTCCTATGGGGTCTGGAACCAGGATGTTGGCACTGGATCCTTTGGGTACTCTGGTTTGTGCAGTGGGGTCTCTGTCAATCAAACTTGTTCTACTGCATCCTGTTGATGCTTGATCACAATGGGGTGTAGGAAGTTTGGAGGTCAAATCAACATGTTGGTCCATTGTCATGTTCCTGATTGTTGGATGTTTTTCTATGTGGTGGGGTGCATTTTCCTGTAGTGACATTTGGGATTTCCATTTGTATGAGGGAGTGTGCTTGTTGTGGGACAATGCTTATTTGGGTGTCCAAGTCTCATCAACACGGATGTTCACTTCACCTGTCAGTGGTCTTAATGTTGTGGCTGATCGGTGCATGTTTGTAGCTCAGGTTAATTATGGAAAAGTTACCTAAGGGACCAAAAAGGTTAAGGTTTGAGGCCAACCAGCGAAGACATGTTTACACCACTAAAAGGTTTTTGTCTTGGGAAAGATGGCCTCAGCATTTCCTACATGCTATAGAAAACTGCACCATAAGGTTTAAACTTACAATAAGCAAATAGGTAAAGAGTTTGTTCACTATAAATGCTGTTTCTTTTATAATTCCTTGGAGGAGAGAGGAGTGAGGTCTCTTCCCCATGTTGAGGAAGGTCTTTCCCATTGCAATGATGTAATTTTTTTATTTTTACAGTTACACTTGGCCTCACCTGAGATGCCAAAACAGAAAGTGTCCTATCCTCCTGTTGGACAAAGCCCGCTCCAGCAGGAAAGTGGTGAGGTCACAGTCCAGGTAGGACTCGTACTTCAGGACCTGGACCAGCTGGATCAAGTACTGTAGCAGTTCATCATTGCTGTGTGCAGAGAAATGTCATGTTGTTAACACTCATAACTCAAAATGATGTCTGCTGCTAAATCATGAGCACAAATATATGTGTACCTGAGCTTCTTGAGGCATCTGAGAGTGAAGGAACGGACTGCCGGGTCGGGAAAACTGTAGTCTAAGAGCTCCAAGGCGGAGATGGCGGGAAGGTCCGGCCAGTTCCTCAGCAAACTCACCATCTGAGAAGAACCAAGTCATTATTATCTTATCAGGATAGGAACAATCAAAACTCTGATTTGTCTTCACAGATTAAACTTCAGTGAGTGTTTCAATGAACTGTGTTGTTACTTTAATAACACTGGAGGCCTTTAGAATTGCAGAAAATATTAAATGGGTATTACTTTGATCATAATTAACCAATTATTTAAGTCCTTCATCAAACAAAAAAACACTTTCTGGTTTCAGTTTCTCCAAAATGACGACTCCCTGCTTTTCTCAGATTTATGCGACTGATTAAATTGCATTGTTGATTACATTTTTTGTGCGTCTTGGGCACAAAACATGCAGTTTAAAGCTCTGAAGCCATCTTGGAAAAACTGATAAGCACTTTTTAGTTTTTAGCCATGCTAGTAGTGTAACACAAAACCATTAGATGGATAGCTATGAAAGTTCGTACAGTCACTAAGGATTCCCAGGGGTTAAATTTGCCTGTTTTTCCCATGATTGTATTCTGGCACCAGCACAAGGTTCACATTTTTAGAATTAAATATCTAAATAACTAATTATTAAATGATGAGGTCATGTTTTTAACCTGTCCAATTATTTGGTTTATGACCAGACACCTGCAAAAATAATCAGATTCTCACGAGGCTCAGCTGCACGTTTGTGTTTAATGCAGATTAGCAAATGCTAGCATGCTAACAGACTAAGATAAGATGGTGACTACACATGAAGAGCACTAACATTTGACAGGCTAAATCAATCAGTTCATGAGCTAAATAACTGTTGCATTAAAAAAGACAATCTAGAGCACTACTAATTGGATTGTATAGCATGAAGCACATTGTCCAGTCAGTATTATAATTATAAGTATTATATTGTATGTGAAATATTTAAAATTACAAGTCCATCAGCTGCACAGTGGGAAGATTTCAAATTGTTTCGGTTATTTTGTAGGATATGTGTACAGACTACAAACTGAATTGATCACAGTGGGGAAATTCTCCTCCAGAAGTCTCCATTTATACCTGAACTACGTCTTCTCGCTTGTTCCACTTGGTGATGAGGAGCAGCTTGGACAGACTCTCAGGATAACGGTCTCGGACGTCGGTGCGAAGCTTCCACAGGAGCTCTTTCTCATCCTCGAAAAACTCGGTGTAGTTTTTGTTGTCCATGATTTCTTTTAGTCTCATGTACTGCAGAGAGAAAAACGACCCAGAAAACACATTCATAAAATACGTGGCTACTAAAAAAAAAGTGGCTCAACTGCAAAATGTGAGATTTCGGAACTCTCACCTCTTCTTTAGTGGCATAAACTACATCACCGTTTTTCTCCATGTCACTTATCTGAAAACAGGAGAGGATTTTTTTGACTGATTCTAAAACAAATCAGACTCTTAGCACGTATTAAATAGATTATTTTGGGAGTAAGCACCTTGTCAAGTGGAGGGTAGTAGAGAGGGTGCGGTCGGATGTTGGGGAAGCGAATGAGAAGTCCGGCAGCGCTGTCTATGTTGGGGTTCTTCTCGACTGTTCCCATTGGGTTCAGCAGGTCACTTTTGTCATCTGTGATAATGTAAAATGCACCATCAGTCAGGGTTTCATCTGCTTACAAGCACATTTTATCTCTAAATCACTTGCGTATCTTTCGACACTGCAAGAGGAAAAAAAAAACCCAGAGATAAAATCGTTTCACATGACAACCAAAGTTAATGACCACGTAGCAATTCTGCGTTACTGACACGAACGAACGGCAGGCATTTCAACATCTTAAAAAGGCCCCAGCAAGCAAAAACTGTGCGACCATGTGGGGTTTTGATGGCGCCTCATATCACTCTGGGTATTTCAGACCTCACTGTGTGCTGCCAAGAGTTGTGGAGGAGGCTGTGAACATGTGACGTGTTTTTGAAGAGGAGGACATGTAAGAAGAGGCGAGGCTGAAAGTACCGGGAACAGATGGCCATGTGGACAAGAGGAACTCCCCAGTCTTCAGCTGGTCCTTGTAGTCGAACACCATGGTGTTCACCCAGGCTATCGGACAATCCTGAGAAGACAAAGAGAGCGCGACAGGAAGGATGAGCTTTGTTGTTTCTGCTTACAGACCATCTGCAAGCTAAATTGGTTCATCCATCCATCAGCTATACCTGCTCTATCCTGTAGAGGGTTGCAGGAGGCTAAGTTAAGAAAGAGAAAGACGGCCACTCATGCTCAGATTCACACCTGCAGCCAATTTAGACGCACTAATTAGCCAAAGCATGTCGTTGGGCTGTGAGAAGGAGCCAAAGCATGCAGAGAAAACCCACACATGCACAGGGAGAACATGCAAACTGTACAGAAAAAGGCCTCAGAACCTTAAATTAGTTGATATAAGTACAGAATACATGCAGTACTTGGGAGATAAAATCATTTTTAACATCCATCTACTCATTTCAAACTCCTTTTCTCTCTCGCAGTCAGCTCTGCAACATCCAAAAGATAAACTTACAGATAAAGCATTTTCATCAGTCAATCTAAGACACTTTGAGTGGTTAACCCCTTACTGCCCAACATATCGTTCATTTTAGAGGTTCACTCAAATCACACGGCATCAGGAAAACTTAAATATATGACATTAAGAAGTTCAAAGTTCGTTCATTGTAGCTTTTAACTGATTCTGAACTGTGAAGTACAGAAAAAAAGTGTGATTTTATATTTAGAAATCATTAGCTGATGAGCTTCCAGGCAGTCAGTCGAAAAATAGCCGCCATAAGTTGAACGTGTTAAAATTGAGGCTGAAAACCCCCCGGTTAAAAAAAGAAGCGATGCACACAAACACGAACGGCCAAAATAGCTCCACTTCCGTCTGTCTCTCTGGCGTCTGGCTGCAGGACTTCTCGTCCGGGCAGCAGAAGAGAGAAGTGGCGCAGAAAGCAGAAGTAGCCTCGATGCCCGAAAAGTGAGAGACACCTGGGCACCGCGTTCGGCTGTAGCCACCCAAAAGTGTTGCAACGCTTCAAAACAACAACATGCCGAGACCACAGCCGCAGAAAAAGGGGAAATTTGTTGTTGCTCACTGTACTTTTTATTGTACAGTGAGTGGGCGTGTGGACTCTCCAATGCAGTCTCACAGTGTAGTACTACAACTGCTATAGTAGCGCATGAAAACGGGACTGATGTAAAGAAGGCAGGAGGATGAAAATAATCTCTAACTTGTTTTCCTTTAACCGCTACATTATTAATGGTACCGAGTTTTCATAATTAAAGATGAAATTACAGCTACAGATTAGTATTTTTTTGCACTGACTAAGCTGCAAGTTTGGTTTTTAATATAAATTTCACAAAAATTTGTAAGAAATGTCAAATCTTCCCATGGCATCTCTAGTGATATGCAACACAGACAAGCAGCAAATCTGGGAAGAGCTGGGACAACCTTGAAAAATGACAATTAATTTGATCAAAACAGTTGCACATCAAGTGTTTGTCAGTTTGCCTACTGATTCAATACTAAATAATTATATTACTATCAAAATTTACATTATTAACATTATTGTCTGTATAATCAGAGGATTTTTAATATCAAAAATGAAATAAAATAAACTAACTTGTACATTCATATAGTCTGTCTGTACCGATGTTCAATTTTATTGTGCAACAGTTGTATGCAGATGACACCACCCTAAATATACTTGACTTTAATCTTCGTTACATAAGGGATAATCAATCTGCTCCCCCCAGGGGCCACTTTTGCAAAATGAATGGAGGCCAGGGACCAGTTAAAAAACAAATAATCATATTTATTAGATTCAATAGTTTTACATTTAAAGGCTCATAACTCGTCTTTTTTTTAACTATTTATTTATAAATGAAGTGAGCAGCAGCCAGTGGACACTACTGAACATGTACTATATTAAAAAAAGCAAAATAAAAGTTCACTATGCGTATATCCCATCATGAGGCCTGTTTTTTGGGCTGCAAGTGAGAGACAAAATGTGTCTCATTGAAAACAACCCACACCTGAGCTGTATGTCTCCATAACGTCATTTATACATTAAATGGAGCTGAAGTTACTCAGTCTGATTAAGAGCGGTTGCAAGGACGTGTTATTCTGAAACCTGAAGTGGCACAACATCTTTTCTTGTATGAGAATAAAACATGTTTCTGTGAAGAGGAGACTAAAACCACTGTGCACTATGTCTGTGGTTGGCCATGGGGATATTATTATTATTGATAGTATTCACAATGAGCAAATTTGTTAGTATATGTGTTGTCTGTCACGCATAATCATATGGTACATTAAGAAAGACTTGCTGTCTATGATATATAATGTTTATATTGTGGATGTCTTGGTTCGCTGCTGTCCTGTGGTTTTGGTTTTGATGTAAAAAGTGTCCAAAAACTGCAAAAAAGTACAAATAACCATGTTTTGATACACATAGTCGCAACTTTGAGTAAGAAATTTGAGGGACCCAAGATTTGATATATATCTGGACTTGTTGTTCTGACACATGCAGAATTTGCCACAAAAAATAAGATACGGATAAAAGTCTCTAGATAAAGTGTTCAGCTTGAGAAAATTTGTAATTCTTTGCAACGTTTTAGACCTCCACTCCAAATTATTGCCAGTGAAAAGTCCAGTAGTGAATTGTCAGGGGAAATTTGGTGTGTGGGAGAGTGTGATGGAAGTGTGAAGATGAATTTAGAATTCCTTGAAAATGTTTGCCAATTCCTTCCTTCCTCGGACTGATGTGCAGATAAAAGAGCTGAGGCAGAGGAAACGTTAACCGCAGCCTTGCCACTGAACACACTTGCACAACCAGACGCAGCAGCAAAACACACCCACACAACACACACCGACTACACGCACTACACACTGGAGAGGAAACAGATCTGTTTGTGCCTGCTAACAAATTCACACCCACCAGCCCAACCAGACGCCTGCTCAAACTCAAGTTGTGCACCGAGGCACCCCAAAAAACGCAGCGTGTTTTCTCACAGGCTCACCGCTTTCTTGTTCTTCTTCTTGGTGCCGCGGGGCTTCTTGGCCTTCTCGATGACCGCGTACAGCGCGAAGCACAGGCGGCTCATGCGAGGCAGGTCGGCCACGTTGATGTCGAACTCCAGCTTTTGATCCCACAGCGGCTCTGAGCAAACCGTCACCTCGGAGCTCGTCACCACCTTACAGAGCAGTTCGCTGCCATGGAAAAGACCGGCCTGCACCACGAGCTGCAAGCGGAGGGACGGGGAGGAGAAGCACACATACACAGTGGTGATGAGACAAACAACATGACATGTGGTTCTGGAAGATGAAGAGTTTAGCACTCGTGTGAAGGAGATTGTTTGTGGAAGATTTACAGACTTCACTAGATGATTCACAGTTTCCTGTGTCACTCGCGCTATGAGTCAAAGGGTCTACACATTCATAACGTAAGCAGGTCGCCATGCGTTTGGAAGCTATGCCGAGTCCATCCAAAATGATAAACAACCACAGGAGTCATAATTCAATATTGCACGACCATTAAGTTCCTGCCTTTTGCCAAACCAAGACAGACTGAATCTATATTTACTAAATATATGAGTGGCTATTCTCCCCCAGGGTGTGTTTTCAAACCTCGGCCTGCCAACTGCAGACATGACTGATAATTATGTGACAGGACAAATTAGCCGTGAGTCATGATGCTCTGAGGCAGCAGCCGGAAGTGCACTTTCACTTAATACCCCATCTAAACAGTAACACAGTTAAATATGATGCAGAATCACAAACACAGACACACATTAACAGAGTTCCCTTCTCGTTTTCTCATTCTTTTTTTCTGACATGGCAAAAAAAAAGACTGACTTTAAAAAAAAAAAAGCAAATATAGTGTGCTACCGGATATTTCTACATCCTTTGACCAGCATTTACAAGGAAACATCAAAATAGTTTCGAGCACATTCTCAAATTTCAAGTTGGGGCAGGACGTATCTGCAATAGTAACGCAATGCACGCAACGCCTTCAAAAAAAGAAGTGCATCTGAAAGCGAGAGAGGGAGAGACAGCATGAAGTCTGTCTTTTTTCTTAGAATCTAGGCCTCAGAATGAGACGTAAAAACCAGATAGGCCCTCCCCACTTCCTGTTTTGAAGCTTTAACCAACCGCCTTGATGAATTATGGGAAACGTGTGGTCTGGACCATGTGACCCCCTGTCATTTACATGTCAACCCCACTGTTCGTACAACTGAAATCGAGATATTGGTAAACAAGTGGATGCCACATTTCATTGAGCAGAAAAGTGAGAGAAAACCCACGCAAAAACCACACCAACCTTCATTCCCTCGTCTGCATTGACTCGGCTGCCCTGCAGCAGGTGAATGTAGAAAGGCTCATTGATGGACCAGAGAGACGAGGTGTTCTGCTGTAGGAGGGAGTCAGAGGAGGAAATTTTATTCTTCCGTCCTGTTGTTTACATAAGAACTGCATTTATCGCTTTCAATATAATCTAAGTCATGAAACTGTTGCTACAATTTCCTATTTGGCAACGTGTCAGTAGTTAGATGCACAACAACGTACGCTTTCAAAAGAAAGTGAAAAAGGGAACAAACTTAGAAACTGGAAGAAATTGACAAAAGTCCTTGAAGGTACTTTGATTAATCTGAGCTTTGTTTGCTGCTCATATGTCAATTTCTTATGTGTACAAATTCAGATAAAGGGTGAAAAACAGATCTGCAAGTGTAGATGCAAAGCAGGGGGATGTAGGCTCTGTGTGTAAATGCAAGAAAAGGTGTCAGGCGTAAATTATCTACATCGGTGCTGCAAAACGTTTTTGTGCCAAAGTCCGAGAGCTGTGATGAGAAGAGCGAAAGAGAGCCGCTCTGTTAATGAAAGATTGGTTGACCTCTTACCTTCTTCAGGGGCAGAGGAGGAGGTCTGGACAGGGAGCGACTCTTGGACACCTGGCTGCCCACTTTGCTCTGCTCCTCCCGATATTTGGTGATGGTGGAGTGGTGAGTCATGGTGAGATGAGGGTTCTGACCATTTCTCAGACACGAGAAAATGTACTGTGGAAAACAAAAGGAACAGGAGGGGGACAGTTTTTGTTTACTGGTACAGCCATCAGTCAGTTCACCCACAGATATTTCCCAGTGTTCTGATAGCGCTGGTTGACTCCTGAAGGCTGTTCATTTACTGTAGGTTAATGCAGCCGAAATCTCATTATGTGTGGATGGATGCAGTTCCTTTCTGCAGGGCTGCTCGACAGATATGAGTCACCCCTGCAGGTAGCTGGAGTTTCAAAATCAACAGTGGAGTCTCCTGCCACCAAAATCTTGACTCACCCCACTCCTGATCTGATGAGATGTCAGCTATTGTGGACGACATGCGCAGGGCAGAACTCGTAAAACAGAAAAATCCTCCACTGAGAAAATAACAGCTTTAGTTTCGAGTGTTCTGTTTTGCTTTGCCCTTGTCCTACACTGACTGTGGTGAAGAATTCTGACACAAACCAACAGAAAAGGGGCTCTTGAATGTTTAAAGTTAAAGAAACGATTGATTTAATGATTGATTTGGTAAGTATTTGCCATGTGACATATTTTAAAAAGTGATTTGCAAGCGGTAAAATACATCTGCATCTGAAATTCAGCGCAGTTTGTAGATTTCTTTTGGAAAAAACTATATAATAAGGACAGATGGTGCTTTAAAATAATGGAAATTCTTAAATTCCCAGTGCACTGAATATTTCTGAGTTGAGTGTCCGCATGAGAAGGATATTAATGATGGAGGCTACTAGCGGCTCTGTGAGACAAAACAAAATGTCTGCTGGACAAAAATTCTCATGACATCTGCGCTGATTGTCTGGAGGCAAGAGAGGATGCTTCTCGGCAGCAGGTCCAGAAGGCTTAGTGAGCGTGAAATAAAAGCAGCAAAATATACAAAAACCATGGAGGATAAAGAGCTTTAGGCAGAACAGAAACTTTGGGCTCCACTTTCCTGAAATTGGAACCAAAAATAATGAGGAAGCCACACAGGAGTTACTTGAAAACAATACTAAAAATGTCGCAATCCAGATTTTGCGGAAACAATCCAATTTCATTCAGTTTCCTTATGACTGGAAACTGAATGAAGTCGTTCTACAAAGAAGAACGAGGTCAAACTGAAGTGTAAAATGTGCAAAACTGATGAGGGCTTCCTCACTGTTTTATGTTCACATTAAGGGGGAAGGATTTTGTTTCAACTCTCTGAACCCCAAAAACCCACCGAGGGGTTTTAAAGGCATGTTATATATATTTTTTAAATTGCCTAAATCACAACATTTATCAGAGCCAGAAAAATAAAAAAACAAAGAATTGCTGGATTTTTTTTAACTTTCTGACATCCTTGAACTACCTAATTGTGTGCAACATGGAATTCAATGTGGAAAATGAATCAGATCTAAGTGTGACATTTGGTCACAATCACATTACCGACATGACTCATTTAAAATTTGCCAAAATAAACCGTTTCCAGTAACGACATTCTGTGAAAAACAAAAAATTTGGCACTGCCTGGCACAACTGTGAAGCTATTATTAATGTAGCTGCAACCACCAGTCATCTGACAGTAATTCAGAGAGTTTTTGACTAGCGACCTAAAATAAAACTTAAAACTGGTTTTATCGTATGTTGTACTATTTCATACTATTTTTTTCCAGTGTTGGAAAAATGTTGATCATGCCGATTCCAGGTTTTTCAACTTCTCTGACATAAATAATCCAGAAATCTTTCTTTTGTATGATTCCCGACATCATAACTGCCACAGTGCACAAAATATATATTCGAGTTCTCGCTCTCCTTTTTCCATAAAGATGCAAGAGTTTATATTGCAGTGAAAAATGAACCTACAGTGAGTAAAAATGCGATGGGAGCAAAAAACTCTAAGAAACCACTTGGGATTTCTGGCTTGTCTTTTCCTTCGGAGGTCAGAGGGTTTAGCGTGCACCTCATTAGAGTTCATTTATACCTTCCAGTGGTTTGTTTTCAGATTGACGAGGAATTTTTTTGTCACCAAACCAACAACATCCACTGAAATTTAACAGAAAAAATATTTAAATTAATTAAATTTTTAAAAATCTGCTGTATTTTTTACTCTTAAAGAGGCTGTTGTTGCACCGACTCACTTTGAACTGGCACAGCGGGTGTTTCCCATAGATGAACTCCCACCTCCCGTTGACCTGCAGGGTGTAGTCCTCTGGTTCCTGCCTCACAGAGCGAAACACGGTGGCCTTCTTCTTCAGCGCGCTCTTCATGAGGGCCACCGGGAGGTCCTGGGGGTCCTGCTGCAGCATGAAGCTTTCCTGCGAGAGCAACGCATTTCAAAATAAAGGCGCCATCTTTACAGAAAAAAAAAAATCACACAAAATGCAGCTTTCGTGTCTGTGGACCTTCCTCCTGGGCGATGTTTTGAAGACGGTGTTTACGTTGTAGGAGGGGAATTTCCAAAGGTGCTCACACTGACTTAAAATCATCCTCCACAATTTGTCTACACAGGGTTTAAGCTACAGTTTTTCCAATCAAAGCAGTTGTGCTGTTTGTGGAGTTCCCTGCTGCTGCCTCATCATATCGTTACGTTTGATTTGATTTGTCTCAACAGTTTGACTACATGACTATATGACTCATAGCAGCACAGCCTCACAGCAGAGCAGCTCACCTGACAAGCCTCGAACTTGATCTGGATGAAAATCTTTTTGCTGTTTTTTGACTTTACGCTCCAACTCTCCGGCGCCGAGCAGCACGGCTCCAGCTCACACGGGAAGCTGAACTCCATCCACTGCTGCCACGGCAGACTCTCCCGCTCCTGAGCCTTCTCTTCGCAGAATGTGCGCATCTTGGCTCGAAACTCATTCACCTCGTGGTTCTTCTGGGTTTCAAACTCATGCAGACCTGAAAATTCATATTAATTGTAAAAAAATGAACATCATACACAGTCTAGGGACAACTTTACCTCTACCTGGGAGGTGTTTTTTTGATAGCTGAAACCCAAAGAAGCTTCGAAGTACAGCTTTTCTGACTGGAGACTTGTGAGTAGAGCAGAGAGTCTTACAAATGCATGATGAAGCTGTGCTCAAGTTAGCCACATTAGCTCATAACTCGTCAGTAACTTTGCTGACCTTCAACAACAAAGACAGACATCATGAATGCAAATTACCAAACCAAGAACTGCTGATTTCTTCAGATTTCCTTCCTTTTAAATTAAGTGTCTGCTTACACTGAAGGCTTTAACTCACACCTCTGACCCACAGCTTTCTTCTGCCTATTCAAATCAGTCAGCCGTTGGGCGTTTTGCAGCGATAGCTCCACTGGTTGGAAAACGACTGAGCAAGTCAAGAGGTTATTTTAGGGAGAGACTCAGAAGACACGTCACCTTCGTGTGCCAGAACCTGAGGGATGGCGAGAAACTAAATTTGGCACAAAAATGGCGACAAGTGGATGAGATTTGATCGATGCTGCTGTTCAGTTTTAGAAATATTAACACAGTGTCAGGCTGAATAATGAAGGAAAAGAAAATGGCAAGCCAGAATTTGCCTTTTCATTTGGCTTTATGGCTGCATTTGATATATTATTAACCCTTTGAATCAGAAGCTGGGTGTTTCCATACCCCTCCTATCTGCTCTATGTAAACACAGCCTGTAAGTCAACCCAGTTCGCCTCAAAAGTCTCAATTTTTGGTTAACTTTCCAGATGAAACAGCACGTCACAGATGATTAGCTCAAGGATCACTAAAAAGCAGACATTTCTTTCTGTTTTTACAGTTTCTAGCTCTGAGAAATGCCATCATTTTAAAGATTTTCTGTTTTCGGTGGAGACATGCCTTTCAAAGCTGTCAGTGGGGTTTTACAATTCAGAGGGTTAATCAGCTATTCGGTTTGATTTGCTGAGACATTTAGGAACGTTAGATGACGTGATTCAGACGACTGGAATCAGGCGAGAGCAGCTTATAAAATCTACATGACAAAAACCCTTTGTGATGATGACAAAAGGCTGCTTCTCATCTTTTCTTAGAAATTATGCAACAAAACCAAGAACCACCAACAACTTCTGCAGCAGCACAGTTACTCAAGCAGCAGATCTGATAGAAAGGGGACTCTTCTGACCTTTGCCGATCAGCTGGCTGATCTGGGTGTTGGTGAGCTTCTCCACTCGGTCGCCTTCCCTCGCCACCAGTCTCAGGACACACATGAAGGGCCGCACGTCGCTCAGACGCCTCGACTCTTCCTCCAGTTCCTCCCTCTCTGCCGTCTGGTTGATGCAGGTGAAGACGTACCCGTCAGGATCACCCAGTCCGCTGAACATGGCCTCGCTTCTGGCGTTTTTCCAAACCATCTGAAACAAGAGACAACACAAAGTTGAGAGCTCAGTGTTTATGACCTGCAAGCGTACAGTTTGTTCTCTGTGCATGTAAAGCTGATCCCTCAGGGGTCATGCAGCAAATACTCAGCTTCAGAACAAGTCATATTTTCACAACCTTTTTCAAAAAACCATTTTCAAAAACTCCCAGAGAATTACCAAGACAGTTAATCTTTTAATCATCTTAACAGCTTCCAAGAGTGTCATTACTTAACACAGCTAAATCAGACAGCCTGAAGTGGCAGAACTGTTGGCACGTTGAACGGCACACTCACATTTAACGGCAGATCTGCTTCAGCCGAGAGGAGGAAAGCTGTGGCTGCCTCTCTAACAGTCGCATCAGAACTAGCGAGCATTGTTTGAAGCCGTGCTGTGTTTTAATTAGTTTAATGTCTGGGGGGGGACATAATAAGTCGACCAATTTGTTTAAAAGCGCATAGTGAATATTGCAAATAACAGCAGCGTTGTGCAGCTGCGGTCATTTGAGCCACAGTGTTGTGCTGCAGTCAATCAATTACAGCCTATTAGAGAAAACAGTGCTATCATATCATAGATAAGTTGCATTACACGGCATGCAGCAGTGGAAATGAATCTGATATTTGCGGGGACGTACTTTTTTGATGTTTTTGATGGTGTCGTTTCGAGAAACAGGGAATTTGAGGAAGATCCCGGTAGGCAGCAGGAAGTCCATGGTGATCTGCTGGTCCTCCTCCTTCTCCCACTCCTCCTGCATCCCATACTTCCCCGGGGGCATGGTGACGGCCTCTCATTTACTGTCAGCTCCTCCGCTGCTCAACGGAACACCAGAGGAAACACAGCCGGGGTTAATACATCCACTATTAACGCGTGCTACTGTATGCAGTGTTGCAACACCGTGTGGAGGCCTGGAGGATTTCTCTTTACAAGGATGTTGTTTCAAATCAACTCGGATGTGCACAGTATAATGTGGATGAATGACATGACAGTAGCTTGTTGTTGAAGGGCCTTGCTTGCACCTGATCCCCTTTTGCTCAGTTCAATGCATATAAAGGCACATAAAACAAAAAAAAAGATATTAAATGAGGAGATATTTTGGTGTCTGCTGCTACAATCTGCATCCTTACAAGCCGAATTCTTACACCTTAACCTCTACGGGTTCAGTGTTCAGGGGTCATGAGAGGTGAAGACACACTACAAAGAAACTTCAATTTCCTGCATCGTACACACTGCATAAAATACAGGTTATATGTAAATGTGCTTCTCCTTCCTGCCAATGTATTAAGCTGACGGTTTCCCTTAAAGTAATTCTAGACTATTGATTTTGGTAAGAGGAAACTTGTGCTGTGTGAGCTGCATTCTGTGTGTTTTAATAAGAGATGTAGCCTGACAGATACAGTGTATATATATATAGATGTAGATATAGATATATATAACAGGTACTTCAGTGTACCTATTAATATGTCTATAATATGAACCTTTAACACGTTGTAATAAATATCTTTAAGATCAGAAATGGTAATAGGATGCACATATAGTAACATTAAAATGACATTGTGCTGCCTGAGTGAAACTTATATCATGTCGGAAGCCCTTCCAACCTGTTAGCACATGCAGACACTTGCCTGTCAGCTCTAAAACCCGGTCATCTCTTCATGGCTCTTATCGCAGCGAAGATGGAGGCTGGAACATCACGGTGACATGTCGCTGCTCCGGCGGCTGCAGGCTGCGGATCTCTACGCAGTGAGGTGAGGCGTTATAAATCCGGCTCGAACGGACCGATGCGGTTCACGTGAAGCGGTGAACGGTCTCCTGCCTCGGTCCACTGCCTGTCATTCATGCGGTGATGTTGTTGCGCTGCCCCGACTGAGCGGCTGCGCGCCGCCGATCCAGCTCTCTGACTGCCAAGGGACCGTCCACCAAAAGTTTAGCTCCGCACAAGTGAAAGTACATTTAACCTCTCTGAACTCCCGCCCTCCAAACCTCCTTCATAATGCATGCTGGGAGCTTTTTGTTGTTGTTGTTTAAATAAAGCAATCAGGCATAAATAAAATACGTAGCTGTAATAACCCCGCAAACATGAACCTTTAGGGAACGTTCCTCGATGGTTAGTTTTGACATAATTTTATTTAAAAGTTGGACTTTGTTGTAACCAAAACCCAGAAAACTTAATCCTTCAGTGAATGTTCCCTGAAGGTTCCTTGAGGGTTAGTTTTTTGTTTGTTTGTTACCTTCAGAGATTATCTGGGGAACATTCCCTGAAGGTTAGTTTTAGTAAGAAAGCATATTTTAATATAGTCCAGCAACATGAACCTTCAGAGAACCTTCAGAGAACATTAAGGCAACGTTCCCTTATGGTTAGTTTTTGTAGAATTTCATGAAAAAGTTGGACTTTGTTTCAAACACAGCCCAGAAAACTTAATTCTTTGGGGAATGTTTCCTGAAGGTCCTCTGAGGGTTTGTTTATGTAGAATTTTACAAGAAAGTCACAGTGTGTTTTAAAAACAGCCCAGAACATTTGAAAAACATTCACTGAAGGTTAGTTTTAGTAGAATTTTACAAGAAAGTTGATCTTAATATAGTCCAGCAAACATGAACCTTTAGGGAACCTTCAGAGAATATTTAGGGAACATTCCCTGTAGCTTTGTTTATATCTTACAATAAAGTTGCAATGTGTTGTAAACAGAGTCCAACAAACATGAAACCTTCAGGGAATATTCCTCAGAGTTAGTATTTGTAGAGAGAAAGTTGCAGTTTATTTTATACGCAGCCCAGCAAACAAGAACCTACAGGGAACGTTTCCCTAAAGGTTAGTTTTTGTAGAATTTCATGAAAAAGTTGGACTTTGTTTCAAACACAGCCCAGAAAACCCAATCCTTCAGGTAATGTTTCCTGAAGGTTCTCTGAGGGTTTGTTTATGTAGAATTTTACAAGAAAGTCGCACCGAAAATTTTAGTTTACAAGAAAGATAATTCTCTCTCTAACATTTGCAAAACGTTCCCTGTAGCTTTGTTTATGTAGTATCTTACAATAAAGTTGCAATGTGTTGTAAACAGAGTCCAACAAAATGAAACATTCAGGGAATATTCCTCAAAGTTAGTATTTGTAGAGAGAAAGGTGCAGTTTATTCTATACGCAGCCCAGCAAACAAGAAAGACAAAAGTAACCATCAGGGAATGTTCCCCAAATGTTCTCTGAAGGTTCCCTTAACTGTGACTTTCTTGTAAAAATAAACAAAGTAATTAGTTTTTATAGAATTTTACAAGAAAATAACAGTGTGTTGTTAACACAGCCCAGCAAACATTCAAGTTCAAAGAACCTTCAGAGAACATTTGAGAAACATTCCCTGAAGGTTTGCTTATGTAGTATTTTAGAATGAAGTTGGTTGTAGTATAGCCTAGCAAAAATGAACCATCAAGGGACATTCCATGAACGTTCCCTGAGGGTTTGTTTTTGTAGAATTTTACAAGAAAGTCACACCAAAAAATTTTAGTTTGCAAGAAATGAAAGTTAATTCATTGACAGTAAGTGGAACGTTCCCTGAAGGTTCTCTGAGAGTTCGTTTTTCTGGAATTTTACAAGAAAGTTTGTTACCTTCAGAAAACATTTAAGGAACATTCCCTGAAGGTTAGTTTTAGTAGTGTTTTACAAGAAAGTTTATTTTAATAAAGTCTAGCAATCATGAACCTTCAGGGAACCTTCAGAGAACATTTAAAGAACATCTCTGAAGGTTAGTTTCTGTAGAACTTTATAAGAAAGTTTGTTGTAGTATAGCCTAGCAAAAATGAACCATCAATGGACATTCCCTGAAGGTTCTCTGGGGGTAACCCTCAGAGAACCTTTAGGGAACATTCCCTGAAGGTCCATGTTTGCCGGGCTGTGTATAGAACAATCTGCAATTTTCTTTCTACAAGATTCTACAAATATTAAGTTTGAGGAACATTCCCTGAAGGTTTCATGTTTGTTGGACCCTGTTTACAACACACTGTAAAATTCTATAAAAGCTAACCTCCAGAGAACCTTCAGGGAACGTCCCTTGAAGGTTCATTTTTGCTGAGCTATACTACAACCAACTTCATTCTAAAATACTACATAAGCAAACCTTCAGGGAATGTTTCTCAAATGTTCTCTGAAGGTTCTTTGAACTTGAATGTTTGCTGGGCTGTGTTAACAACACATTGTGACTTTCTTGTAAAATTCTATAAAAAACTAATTACTTTGTTTATTTTTACAAGAAAGTCACAGTTAAGGGAACCTTCAGAGAACATTTGGGGAACATTCCCTGATGGTTACTTTTGTAGAATTTCACAAGAAAGGTTGTTCTAAACAAAGCTCAGCAAACATAAACCTCCAAGGAACGTTCTCTGAAGGTTTATTGAGCATTAGTTTTACTAGAATTCTAAAAGGAAGTTGGAGTTTGTTCTAAACACAGCCCAGGTGACATGAATCTTCAGGGAATGTTCCCCGAAGGTTCTCCAAGGGTGAGTTTTTCTAGAATATTAGTTTGTTGTAAACACAGGCCAGCAGACATAAACCTTCAGAGAACATTTAGGGAACGTTGCCTGAAGGTTAGTTTTTGTACAGTTTTACAGGAAAATTTGTTGTGTGCATAGCCCATTAAACACAAACCTCCAATGAACGTTCTCTGAAGGTTCTTTTTCTCCATAATTCTATATGTAAGTTGGAGTTTCCTCTAAATACTGCACAGGAAGCATGAATCTTCTGGGGATGTCCCTGAAGGTTCTCTAAGTGTTTTGGCAGAGTTTTACAAGAAGTTGCAGTTTAATTTAAACATATCCCAGCAAACATGAACCTTGAGAGAACATTTTGGGAACATTCACTGAAGGCTAGTTTTGTAAAATTTAACAAGAAAGTCGCAGTTTGTTTTTAACACAGCGCAGCAAACAGGAACCTTAAATAAAAACCTTGGAGTATGTTCCCTGAAGGTTCCTGTTTTTTGGGACTTCTACCCTGACAGTTTAGTTCTTACAAGCATATAGTGGTTTAATTTTGTTGTAAGCAGGTACAAAGACATTTGAAGTGTTTAATAATGAGCAGTGAACCAGGGTAAGACGGCATTGATGTTGCTTGTGCTTTAACTGCTACATAAATGTTAGCTGACACATTTTTTGATTTTGCTTGATTGTTTTAAAAATGGTGTAGTTATCAGGCCTTGGGCAAAACCTCTAACTTCACTATCATTAATATTTCAATTCCTGACATATTGATAATCACCAATTAGTAGGATGTTTAGCAACACTAGCAAAGAATTCAAGCTAGCTAGCTAATGCTACAGTAAGCTAATAAAGAATAACATTATTAGCTTAACATGAAATCAGCTTTTTAGCCTTTAGACAGATAAATAACTTTCTACTGCTGGTTTGACATTACATGACAACAATGAATAATCGTTTACATAATTTATTTTAAAAAGTAAGGTCGTGAAAATCATTGATGTCCATGGAGTTTTCCTTCTCCGTGTCTGTATTTGTTGTTTGTTAATGGATAACTCTCCATATGACTCTAATATAACACTTTGCATATTTTATTTTATTTTCCACTTCTGCAACCAAACACTTGTTTTTTACTTCTATTTTTTATATTCTTAATATTATTATTTTATTTCTGCTATTTGCTTTTTTTAAAAAAAACTGTTTGCACCAACATACCAAGACAAATTCCTTGTAATGTCAAAATTACTTGGTAATAAATACGATTATGATTCTGATTCTGATCATCCAAGACAAGACCTGAAATGAAAACTGACTATATCTTGTGGTCAGGAGGGGAAATGATAGGGAGTGAATCACCAATTAGTCATTAATTATCTGTTTATAGGCTACATAATTCATTGTTAACCGGGGCGGTCGCGATATCTGATTTTCAATATACAATTTTGTGGGCAAAAGAATTCACAAAAACATTATTGGAATATCTATGTAAAACTTAAATTTATATAGTAATACTATCCTTTAATTCATCTTTAACTTTGTTTATTGTGTGTTTTGTCTCTTTTTTAATTAATCATATTTAAAAATGCAAGTGTAGGGAGGTGCGGACATGTTTCTACATCGGCGTGTCAAATACGTGTATTATTGACATAATACCAGTAATATATTTTTAAAAAACAGTTATCAATACAGCATGGCACCCAAAGTCCTCTCAAATAGAATAATACTTGTTTATAGTGTGTTATGAGAGATTTATTTAATGTTCCTATAAATGCTAAAGGTCAAGAGTAGGAGGAAGAGTTACAGTAATGTGCTCCTCAGTTATTGCAATGATTGACTGAAATAATCAACTATTTTGATAACTTATTGTCTATTTAGTCATTTTTAAGCATACATTTTAAATAGTTGCAGATTAGGATTTGTAAGCTTTACATTAGCAATTAGAGTAAAAAAAAAAAAAAAGAACTTGAAATATCAAAAGTGAAATTGCAGTAAAATGGTCCAGATGAGTCTTAAACATTTTAAATTAACGTTACTGGTGCAATAATCTGTAAGTAGATAATTATACTGCTGTATTTGGTCATTTTTCCCCCTGATAAAATACAAGCAGAACTAAAGCAATGAATATTCATAATAACATATTTTTTAGCTCAACTACATGTCTTGCATGTGAAGAAAAAACTTTACATGTGAAGTAACTGCCAAAGAAACACAGCAGAATAGAATATTTCCATGTAGACTGAATTGTGGAATAGAAGTACAAAATGGCATCAAATGGAAATACCAGTAAAGTATGGGAACCTCGGTAATCACCAATTAGCAGGGACGTTTAGCAACAGCAGCAAAGAATTCAAGCAAGCTAGCTAGCTAGTGCTACAGTAAGCTAATATAGCATAACATAATCAGCTTAACATGAAATCAGCTATTTAGCCTAGACAGATCACAATAACTTCATACTGCTGGTTTGCCATTATGTGACTATAATAAATAATTGTTTACTTAATTCATTGGAAATATAACTTTAGCTGAATACGTCACCTTGGGCTCTGAGAAATTAGAACTTGCAGCCATCCCAATCATGAATATCGGTAACCCCAGTAGCCACTTTACACTCATATTGCACATACAAAAACACATAACTCATTTATTTAGACTTTGTTCAAGTACTTAAGTTCTAGTTAACTTCTGTGTGGTCAGCACTGTTTATTTTAAGCTGTACTTTTTGTTTTACTGGTGCTGAGTTATCTGGTCTTCTGCACCCATCCTTGCTGGTTTCTGGAAAAAGATGGCACCAGCTGAGTGGAAGGCTTTTATACCAGAGCTGCCAATCAGACCATACCAAGTGCCTACCACTTCAAGGGGTGCACTGGGTTTATTTGATTTAAATATTATTTTATTCATTTGATTTCTGTGGGGCGATTAAATATATTTTGGGTTTGGTTATTATGATTATTTTGATTAAGTAGACCACTTGTACTGTTTAGTGCTTTTTGTTGTTTGTTCAAGTGTAGGTGTTTTGTGTTTCCCCTATTGTGTGTAACTGGTCTGATCAGCCAGTATGTATATATATATAACCCGTTTTGTTCAGTTGGTTTTGTTGCTTATAACTTTAGTTTAGTCCTGTTCTTTTAACCTCTTTTATGGGCCTGAATTTAGTATTGTTTTTGTAACAGCTCAGCCCCTCACAGGCACCCTCACTTTTTTAATAGACAAATTAATTAAACAAATAGTACTAATTTTAAAAAAAAAACTGTCATATAATCAGTAATGAAAAGAATAATTTGCTGGAAAATCTAATTTCATGTTGTCATTTCAATATCTACTATCATGTTCATAAAATTCAGAAAGCTTTACCAATTATAAAGCAAGAAACATTTTAATTCAGTGGTTATTTGATATTTAAAGAGAAAGTACAGTCGACATTGTGTTTTTTTGTTTTCCCTCCACCACTGAAGCTTCGCAAGTTCTTGTAATTGATGCAAAGATTAAGTCACTACATTTCCAGGTGTGATGTTTTTGTGATAGAGAAGCTTTTACAAAAGAAAATAATACATTTTATTGTGACTGACGAGTAAAATTTGACTTCATGATATCCAAAACGTGTAGGCAGAAAAATGCAGTATTTTGGTAAAATTCAACAGTTTCCTGGAAATTTAAATTAAAAATTAAAATGACAAAATGCTTTGTGAGTCCTCCTCTGACCTCACCGTTCACAGATACCAAAAATGAACTTGACCCTTATTTGGAGTCTTCAAAAGGTGGACGTCTGCTATCAAAGCGAAAATCTTTGCTGGGAACCCTGCCTTCCCTTTTTCCTATATTCCATATTATATTTTAGCTGTGCAGCAGTTGGTGAACAATGACTCTGCGCTCATGGAAGTGGAACATAAACCACAGCACTACTACTGTAGAAAGGGGAAATGAAGGGGCCAACATCAGCAGCATGACAATACAACTATTTACTCTCGCTTTCTGATGGTTTGAACTCTATCCCAGGCCTTAGGTGCATCACAGGTGAATTAAAAGGTACAAAATGCTGGTGTGAGATATGTGTTTACTCCGTTTGCAGGTGTTGATCTCTGTGAGTCTCGGTGGTCTACTCGCTCCGAAAACTCGGGTTTCCTGTTTGAATGATGTCTTAGAGGCTACTGCCACGAGCGCATTAGATCTTTGAAAAACACAACATGTGTTTGTGAGTTCACTTCAGACCAGCTGGTAAAAAACAGGAAGCGATCGTGCAGAAGAGAAACTTTCTGGCCAGATCGGCAGACTGAAAGCAGCTTCCCACCCTTCACCCCTGAACCATCACTCAGTTGTTTTCAACTACGAGCCTGAAAATCCCCCATCGAGGTCTATAGTTCAAAATACACAATTCCACCTTCTTTTAATGGGGGCAGAGTGTTGAGATTATATGTTTAAATGAAACTGCAGGTGTAACCATATGGCAGCTTCACTGGAAAACAGCTGCAACACCATGAAAACACAACAGATTCAGACAATAGATTGACTGAATACATAATAATAGTATGATCATGTGATGTTCATGACCTGTTTCATGTCTTACCCGCAGCTCTGCAAGGGGGGGATCAAAAAGAGGGTCTCGACTTCCTGAGCGCACATGGTTTGGCCCTAAGAGCCTGAGGAAAAAAACAGTCAACGCTTTAAAAAAAAAAGCTTTTGCTGTTTCGTGGTTGTCTTCTTTTTGTTAAATGCGCATTCTTCTCCTTCTTTTGGTCTCATCTGCTTCCCCTAGTGTTGAATTGTGCAATAAAACGGTGTTAAAATGAAGCTATTTAGGGTAGAAGAGGTCAAATAAATGTATAAAAATCAAACCAAAATTGTTAGATTGTTAATTGACACAGTTAATTACTTGGACCTAATTATTTGGACCTGCTATACCTGCGTTTTCTGTTTAAATCTTTATCCTTCTTTGAAATGTGTCTACTTGTCGGTGTCAAAATCCTCAGATTTAAAATTCTGCTTGGAAATTCTCATTTTCATCAAGACAAAGATAATAGCAAAGCCAAGCAACAAGTGTTCGGCATCCAAAAACTAACAAAGAAGTGACTGATAAAGCTGCAAATTGTCAGTTTTATATGTGTATATTTGGGGGATTTTGACAAAAGACTGTGAATAAACTAATTTTCCAAAATGTGGTTGATGATGGTTTGATGTAAGCAGACAGCTGGTTGAGTATTTTAGCTATAGAGTTGCTTTTGTTAAGCTGAAAACAGCCATCCAACATTTAAAACACTCTGAGACAGTCCCAAGAGTTTGTATTTCAGAGTCTGGTTTGCAAAAAACTGCACGGTGGCTCGGTTGATAGCACCATTGCCTCATAGCGAGAAGATCCCCGGGTTTGCGTCCCGGCCTGGGCGTGGTTAATTGATGATTCTACATCGTCCATAGGTGGGAATGTGGGTGTGCTTGGTTGTCGGTCTCTATGTCCCTGTGATAGACTAGCGTGCTGTCCAAGATGTCCCGTGCCTTCGCCCTGAGTTGGCTGGGATAGGCTCCAGGATTAAGCAGTTTATAGATAATGGATGGTTGGTTGGTATTAACAGTCCAACAAAACACATGCAGCACCTCAGAATGAAGAAGAAAAGAGGAAAAGGGGCCTGAGTTGGATCTGTGAGGGACTCCACAGGGGATTCCAGCAAAGAGGATGAGAAACTGAGCGTGTTGGCTGAAGGGCAGGAGACAAACCAGAACAGTGCTGAGCCACTAATTCAACTACAGAGAAGTGAAGCCTCACAGGGGAGAAACAGCAGCATCGGGAGCTAAAATTAGATGATCAGAGACTCTCATAAGAACTGATTCTAAGGTGTTTAATTCCCCAAATCTGCACCGAAACAACTTTAAAGCAGGGGAATGAACAGACTCATTATTGGAATGGAAAAAACCACTCAAAACTGTTGGATGAAAAGTTTTTTTTTTTTAACAATACAACTGTGATTTATGACTGAACTGAAATACATCAACATCAAATGAAAGAATTGTACAGAAAATTTTGCACAGACTATAAATCCTACTGACTTTGGTGATCGAATGACTTTTCTTCTAGAGGGTAATTTCTCTCCAAAAACCTTTGGATGGACTGCCGAGATGAATCAAAGCAACGTTGGTGAACCTCATCAGATTGGAACTTTCATTATTCAAATGCTTTTCCAATCTGCAAATATAATAATAGCATTTCCATGCATATTTATGTTTACCACTGGTAAACACTTGTATATATTGGGGGTTTTTTTGTTTGTAATTTCACTTCTTTTTCTTTATTTTCTTTTTTATTATTATTTTGGACTTATAACCGGGACCCTAGTGTCAATTTCGTGCCGCCTCATGTGGCTGTGTGTGCTGGTATGACAGTAAAGAACCTTGAATCCTTGAATCCTTGAACTATCGCTTACTTTATGTTTAGCACAAATTAACAAATGTTAGTGTTTTGAAACTAAACTAAGCTGGTGAACATTGTAAACAAAATATACCTGCTAAAAATCAGCACATCATCAGTGTAGCTGCGACCATGTAATCTCTTGTCAAGGACTGACGTAATATTAAGTGGCTTACTAAAAAAAAGCTTCATAAAAAACCCTAATTTTACGTAATAGCTATTAACTTTTCTAATTATGAAAATTCCTTTAGAGTTTCCAGTCAAGGATAGAGCTGTTATAGAGGCCAGAAATAACCAAAACAATCCATGGGGTAAGCCGTTTACTACTTGTCCAGATTCTCTCAGGTTTCCCAGGTTCCCCTTTAGTTGCATCACCCAGCAAAAGTCTAAACGTTATAAGCCTGGCCTTCCTGCTCTGAGAGGGATGAGAAAGGTGTAGCAGTGAAAGACGAGTTCACATGAGGGCATCGAACAAGCAGAAGGAGAAGCGGCAAAAGTAACCTGACATCCAACTTTGCACGAAAGAGTTAAAGTAGGCGCGCAAAATTAGGAAGAGCACAGCTCAGGGTGAAGGGAAGGAAATGAGGCATTAAACACAAACGATCTGTGATGAGATAAGACGAAGGCTATTTCAGAATTTAAGGCAGAAAAACAACATTTTAAAGCCGAGTTTAGAGTATGACCTATTTTGTGAGGCACGAAAAGAAGAAGAGATGAGTGTCATGAAGTCACCAAAAACAAAGCATTAAGCCAGTTTTAGGTTTAATTCTCGACCATATTAGATTTTTTATGATTATTTTATGGTGTTGATATAAAACAACAGGATTCTGGAAACAATTTGCACATTTCTTATAACCTGCACAAGGAATTCTGTAGAACAGTGGTTCTCAACTGGTGGGTCGGGACCCAAAAGTGGGTCGCAAAGCCATTTTTAGAGGGTCGCAGAAGCATGCCCCCCCCCAAAAAAGTAGTGGTATAAAGTCTTTTATTTTTAAAGGACGTGTTTCTTGTGACACAGTTTGCTTTCAACAGCAGGATTATTAACCTCTAGATGTGGTTCTGACAGCTTTTTGGAGGAATTTATGCTAAAATGTGTCAAAAATGAACCAAAATGTGCTCAGAATCTGTCAAAATGGGCCAAAATATGCTTGGCAAAAGCGTCCAAAAATACCAAAATGAGCAAAAACGAAAAGCCAAGATTTTCCCACGTATCAAAACGCGTTGAGACTACACCCAAATAAACCTTAATTTGTTAACAGGAACGGCAAACTTCAACAATTTGGGTCGCGACTGTCATTAGTAGAGACATAGTGGGTCCTGAGGCTGGACCAGTTGAGAACCACTGCTGTAGAAAATACACTCCTTTATATGCATTTCTTTCTTCATAGCAGCTCAATACAAACCCTGCTCCATCCCATCATGTGCTGGAGGAGACTTGTGGTCATAAAATCTGAGCGCACCTGTACAGTTTTGTTTCTAACTAGAATAATCGTGTTATCTAAATCCAGAGGAGACTCTTTTCTTTGTCCTTGACTCTTTGGTCAGCAGTGCACTTATAGATGCTCGCTCATCAGCTGTATCAAATTCAGCCTTCCGTTGCCATGGCGACGCATTAGATGTCTGACTCTCCTCAAGGCTCCAGTGAGAGCTCAGTGTTTGTTTGCTCTGCCAGCCAGCAGAAACGTTCAAAAGCCGGAGATGAATTGCGGATACAGTGTGCTCTCACCGCCAGAAGGGGGCGAGTTCAGCAAAGCTTGCAGAGCATCAGTGCAGGATTTCTACCCAGACACTAACTGCACAGAGATAATTAGGGAAAAAGTACTTTAATGGAAAAGTACAAGTCCAGATGAAGCTAAAGTTGTTCCATACAATCACAGACCAAACATTTGCAACGCCGAACACAGTGGAATAACAAACCTTCAAAGCGTTAGTGAAAATATCAACGAAAACCACGACACATTCATACTTACTATCAAAGAGTTTGATTTAACCTAATGGTCAACACAGAGCACAACACACTTCAGTTACACTTTAAATACAAATTCAAAAATGAATTTATTTTGAAATCAATGAAAAGTTCGTCTCATTCAGCAAAATTCGACCGAAAAAGAACATTTGCATTTCAACACGCATCTTGATCTTCCAATAAATCAGAAGAAATAAACAAACGCCAGGTTACACATCAAGTACAAAGTCTGTACACAGCATGTTGAAGGGGATTAATAGCTTACATAAACTATTACCCATAACGTGGTCTAATGATAGTCTTCTACATCATTTGACACTGGTTTTCAGTAGCTTTAGCTTTTCAGAAACAGAAATATTTACATAAGTTTCATTATTTCTTACTTTGGCTCAAATTAACTTCAGACAACCAACTAAAATTACCACAAATTCAAATTAGCATTAAACGT
The DNA here is from genome assembly GCA_024666655.1 of Dascyllus trimaculatus. Classification (NCBI taxonomy): domain Eukaryota; kingdom Metazoa; phylum Chordata; class Actinopteri; family Pomacentridae; genus Dascyllus; species Dascyllus trimaculatus. The sequence goes on from CM045452.1 coordinate 26,040,195, forward strand.
CTCAGAAGAATTGCATAACAGCTCAGTTACCCGGATAGAATAAAACAATTCCATATACAAAAAATCAAGAAAATGGTCGTTCAACCATGTGATTTTTTACATGTGAACAAACTGCAACCCGTGTATTCACAGATTATGCATCCAGAATGTACAACTTTTCATCAGTCGTGTATTTAACATTCAAACAAGAACCAAACACCTGTGCTCTTCATCTCAAACAACAATGTTTTAAAGCACGTAGTCAAAAGCAACGACCAAACACAAGTAGTTGAAAATATACGATTCAGAAAAACAAGTGCAAAAATATTTCCAGGTTGTAATGATGTAGAAGTTGGACTACGAGTTATGAGGAAAGTTCTAGATCAGTTAGTTCACAGCTGAGTAAGCAGTAAAAACCTAACTAGTTCATGCTTTTCAAAAGGGTACATGTGACGTAAATTTCAGGGAGATTTGTCATCATCCACACCTTTATACTTCATCATTTAGACAGGTGTATTTGAAGTAGTCGCAGGAGGACCTGGAGGATTTGTACATGCTTGAGAAGCTCCAAACTCTCCAGAAATCCCGTGCTATGTCCGTCCACTACGCTAAACACACCTGGACATGGTGCGAAAACCCAACCTGTCTTTCAGTCTGCTTTCAAAGTTTTCAGACGTAAAAAGCACGAATTGGCCCACACATCACGCTAACATGATTTCTTCTCATAGGCCAGAATTAACCTGCTCTGTATTGCACTTGATCTTAGGAGTTTTGCCCCTTACAAACTAGGGATAACTGTAACAGATGAGAACCTGGAGTGGTAAAAAAGAGAACCACTTGTGTAGTGAGTGACTGTATAAAATGAACATAGTGTTGAGAATGATGACCCCTAAACTGGGTTACAAAATAACAAGACAGAGCACCACTCGTTCTGACGGAAAACACCAGTTCTGCGACATTACAAATTGAAAATCTGTACAAATATATATTTTTAAAAACCCTTAAGTGCTTCAGTAGAAGTCCATTGCTGTCCTCAATAGGTGTCCCGTAACTGCCCTAAGCTCCAGTGCTCAACATGTACATGGCACAACAAAGGGTAAGGGAAACTCGTTTGAGGACAGGAGAGGAAGTAAGCCATTTATCTTAAACTTGAACAGCCATCTCTGAACACAGGAGGTCGAAAACACCTCTTATCAGGTACTTAGAATGCAGTCCAGAGACCCCTTCATAGGCAGTTTGACCACAATTCATACTTTGAAGCATGTGATTCTTCGGTTGGAGGCAAGAATAACTACCTGGAACTCCCCATCAGCTGAGAAAGAATGACACGTGTTACTAGAAATTCCAGTTGTCTTCTACTGAAGCACTGAGGATTGATACCCGGACGACTTTGAATATATACATACATTAAAAAAAAGCAAAACTACAAAACATTCTGCGTAATATTTTTGCCATTTTTGGCCACTGCAGAAAGCCAAAAATGTTCTTCAGTTAGGGGAGGTATCGCCCTTATTACAATCCATTTAAGTAGGTAAGACATGACCATTTGTGCCCAAGCAGCATCTACTGAACAGTACGGGTTTATTGCACATTTCACAGCAAAAGGTTTTAAAAAGCCATGTAAGCATCAGTGCAAGAATTGACTCTCCTCAACCAGTTGCACCTGTCTTTATGTACGAGGAGCAGAGACCAAAAGACGAATCATAAATTCAAATTCTGCATTTTCTCCAACAAACTTGGAGGCCTGTTGCTGAAAATGTGTCAGCAGACGTCTGTAATCACCAGCAGAAAAGGACTGCCAGAGAGGTGAATGTTTCTGCTATTGCTGAGTGACCTCCAGCTCTACAGAGACGACAGGTTTGTCAAGGCCCAGTGGTCCAGTTTGTACAGCAGCAGCGGACCCATCAACACTTCATGTCCAGTTGTGGTACATATAGAGGCTGGAGAAGAACAAGTTGGCGGTCAGGCTCGCTAATAAAAGTCCTGGCCAGATGAGACGCTTTGTGAAACCTGGAGAGAGAAAGCAAATTCATTTCATGAGAATTAAGATCAATCTAGCATAAGGGTTTTCACATTTTGTTTACACCTTATAGTTATTTATCAGTGAACAGAGAGTTTAAATTAAGCCCTGATGTAACACAATAACTATAAAATGTCACTAAAGCACATCAAAAGCACTTTTCTGGGGCACCTCGATAGCCTAGTGGTTATGTCGCGTGACCCCATGTGCAGAGGCATAGCAGCTGTGCCAGGTACGAATCCAACCTTGGCCATTTACCACGTCTTTCCCCACTCTCTCCCATTTCCTACTCTATCCACTGCCCTGTACAATAAAGGAACGAAAAGCCAAAAAATAAATTTAAAAAAAAAGCACCTTTCTGATCCCCTATTGTAGTGAACCAAGGAGCAGAACAACTGGTTTACTGCAGGATGCATTAGGCTCCAAGTGCACACCAAATTCCAGGACTGAGGACAAACAGAGACATTTCTCTGAAACATACATGTTTTAAAACTCTTGCTCTTATTGTTTGAATGTGCACAGTTGTACTCTTAGATATAATAGAAGCTTGCTTGTATGTGTAAAGAAATGTCACAATTTCTATGCACATTTGACTGTTATTATTTCAGGAGCAGGAGCGATGAGATTTACATAGAGGTGGATCTCATATAACTAGAATATGGTGGAAGAGGTTTGATATTTTTCATTTATTCTAGATTCATTACACACAAATTGAATTATTTGAGCTCTGACCAAGTGTTGACAGAACATACTTTTTAAAGGTTTGATATTTCTGCAACATAAATTCGATTTTTTAATGATCTTTTGAAATTTTCTAATATTTTGAGATTGGCAAATTTCAGAAAAGAAAGCTGGTGGGGGGGTATATGAGCTGTAAGCGGTTATCATCGAGTTAAAACAAATAAAGGCTTCACTTTGAGCAATGTCTGATGACAAATATTTAACTTTTCCCAACATATTCTAATTATGTAAGATGAACCTGCATACGTTTGATCTTATTTTAATGACCTGGGCAATATGATCACAGATCTGTTATTATGATAGCTAAAAAAATATTCTGAAGTCAGTTTTGAAGGCATTTGGCCACTGACCTCTCATGGACAGTGTTACTTTGAAGGTAAACACATCCATGGTTGGTTAAGATGCTGATCTGAATTTCACTTTAATACTTTCTGTATACAAACAGAGTCACTGGAATCCAACAGGGGCTTTTAATTCCTTTGTCAGCACAGGGCTTTTTTACTTAACCTTTTGAATGTCACAGGGCAAATTTGTTCTTTGCAACTATGAGCTCTGACTCTGCATTTTCACTTTGGTGCACCTTTTCTATGCAACAACATAATAAGGGCTGTTTTTTTTTGTGTGTGTGTCCCTGAACCAACGTCAGCCAGCAGATCTCCACTGCAGCACATCACTGCAGCCCTATAACTCTCCCTCCTTTTCTTGATGTTGCACACTGATTCTACAGTTAATGTTTCGTGTAAGATTATTATCTGTGCTGCCGAGTATTCCTTTGCTTGGGAACTGGAGGTCAATGAAATCAGGAGACTGAGTAATATAATTACATTTCATAAATTTAATGTATATTTAGTCTAAATTTTGAGCTGTCTAACAATCAAGTTATGTTGAGGGCACTTTCAAACTTTAACTTTAAATTTATTCTCAAACAATCAAGTACAGTAGGTGCTTCTGTAGATGCAACTGAGGTGGGCGGTTGTGGATTGGACTGGACTACACTAGAAATAGTTTTGCCCCTCTTGTGCTAATGAGATGGATAGAAACCTTTGTGGGGTTGCATTTGTCCCCCAACACTTACTTAGAAATTGCATCAAGAGGGATTTCAGCCATTATGGACAACTGCAGCAATCAATAATACTTTCAATGTATTTATAAGGATGCTGTAGATGTTAAGTATTCAGCTAAGGTGCTGTAACAAAACAGGCATGACCCCAAAGCCACATGTGATTTCCAACATCATGGACACAGCATCCATCTCCCTGTTTACCTTTCGGAGGAGGGATGCCGTCCAGGCCCTGCGTTGTCGTGCCAACCAGGCATGCCGAGGACTCCGAGGAGCTGCTTTGTTTTGCCTCCTCGCCAATCACACTTCCATCTCTTAACAAGGAACTCAAATCTGAAAAGCAATGGCACCAGGTGAATCATGCAGCCACGTACGAAACCATCTAAAGGTGGTTGCAAAATCCTCTCTCTCTCTGTCTATAGAGCCACTAAGTGGAGGATTTGAAAAATGGTTTACTTTGCCATCTGCTGGTGGTAACAAGAATGACATTGAGGCAGCTCACAATGCTGAAAACCCCCCTACGACAAACCTCAGCGGTACTTGCCATTTTGACTTTGAAAGGGTGATATGTCAGGGGAAAAGCGGCCACTGTAAATTGAAGGAGTTGGCTCTGCAAAGAAATGTGATGGAGACACAGGTGGCGACATGAATGTGGGCTCTGGGTCCGTCGAGAAAAGCCGGAGTTTCTGGCCGCTGATGTTCAGGCGAGCGGGGCAGATGAGGGGGCGGCGGTGTCTGGCAGAACTGGAACTGGATGTAACCGATCCGGCTACTGAAGGAGTTGGAGAGGGGCCTGGGGATGAAGGGCGGCTCCCAGACATCAGGGAAAAGTAGTCTGTGCCAAAAAATGCAGAAAAAAAACGGTCTGAAATTATTAGGAATTGTTTAAAGTACAAGGCTGAATAAAGATCACAGAATCACCAGTTATAATACCTGAAGATGGCGAGTCTTTGTACTGTGAGGCTGGTCTGCTTCCACTGAACAAGTAACCAGATCCTGAAGACAAGACAAACATTATATAGAATCACATCCTGTTTTAGCCCATATAATAAACCTCAGTTTTACTTGCAATACATGCCCACAAGCGTGGAAGCAGGCTAAAATTATTCCACTGCCAAAAAATAAGAAACTTCCGTTCTCAACTTCAAATAGTCGACCCATAAGTATTCTACCTGTGTTAGGAAAAATTACAGAGTCTATTGTATATGAACAAATCAATAATTATTTTTTATCTAATAACTTAATCACTAATTTTCAACATGCATATAGAAAGAGTCACTCCACTGCCACGGCGCTGACTCACATGTCTGATGATTGGCTCAGGGAGATTGAGAAGAAGAATATGGTTGGTACTGTGTTTCTTGATTTCTCTGCGGCTTTTGACATCATTGACCATGACTTATTATTAGGAAAACTTGCTTGTTACGGCTTTGAGCAATCAGCGCTCACTTGGTTTTATAGCTATCTATCTAACAGAACACAGACAGTGTTTTTTAATGGCTACTTCTCGAACACCAGAAGCATAACATGTGGAGTGCCACAAGGGAGTTGTCTTGGTCCATTATTGTTCATAATTTTTACGAATGATTTACCATATATTGTAGATAAGGCTAATGTAGTGGGGTACGCTGATGATTCTACCATATACACATCAGCACGTACATGCAATGAATTAGAAACTGTTTTAAATAGTGAACTGCAAAATGTTTTTGACTGGGTAATATCAAATAAGCTAGTGTTAAATACAGTAAAAACCAACTGTATGATTATTGGCTCCAGTTGTGTGATTAATAAAAATCCTGTATTGAACATTAAAATTAATGATATTACAATAAATCAAGTACATGAGACCAAACTGCTAGGTGTAACGGTAGACTCAAAATTATCATGGAAAAAACATATAAATAATATTATTGTAAAAATGGGTAGGGGTATATCTATTATGAGAAGACATGCAAGGTTTTTAAGTTGCACTACAATGAATTATGCTATTAAAGCACTAATACTAACATACCTTGACTACTGCTCAGCAGTTTGGTCAAATGTCACTGGTGAAATGATAAACAAATTACAGCTTATTCAAAATAGAGCTGCTCGTACAGCACTTAAGTGCAACTATAGGACAAATATCATTACAATGCATAAAAATTTAAACTGGCTGTTGGTCAAAGACAGACTTTCATATTCATTGATCACTTTCACCAGAAATATCATTGTCACAAAGTCACCTTGTATTTTGTTTAGGAATCTTTCTTTTAGTACTGAAAATCATAAATACACGACCAGACACGCTGTGGCAGGAAATTTCACACTACCGACAACAAGAACAAACGCCATTAAAAACACTGTCATCTTTAGGGGTATGATAGGATGGAATTTATTACCTAATCACATCAAACTCACTTCTAATGTAAGCAATTTTAAAAGACTTGTAAAACTGCATCTATTAAAATGAGGAGTAATCTGGGTTTAATTTTGTCTATATATTCATAGAAGGGTGGTATCCATTTGTGTACCTTTTTATGTGTATGTTTTTATGTATTTTTCATATGTGTGTAGACTTAGTCAGGTACAGTGATTATCTGATTGGGATGGAGGTGTCTGAGATGAAAGTCACATTGTGTTTTGTTTTTGCTTTTTAATGTTTTTATCTTATTTGCTATATTATGTTTTTCATAGTGTTTGTCTGTTTTTCTTATATACTATGGAATGTATATGCAGTGTCAGATGCAGATTTTGCATCTGACACTGCGGCGGCTGTTTATTGTGTATGTAAAATTTTTGGTGGACCCCAGGAAGAGTAGCGGCAGCTTTGCTGCAGCTAATGGGGATCCTAATAAATAAAAAAAAAATAAATAAATAAATAAAAAATAAACATCAACCAGGGCAGTTTTTAAAAATTCTCCATCAGCCTGTTGTGGAGTTAGTGTCACCTGGCTGGAAACAACTCCAAATCAAGCGAGGTGCTCCGATTCTGATCAACCAAAAACTATGTCACTTTACGCTAACACGCTACATCAAGACAAAAAAATCAAGTTTATTCGGTTTACTATCACAGCCTACGCTAACAGACAATGAAAATGGCAAAGTCTTCAAGCTAGAACTGCAATTTTTGTAAATTAAATAACAAAGACAAGCCAGATAATGGTTTAATTGTGTGTCCATCTACCAGCTACAATAATTAAAATGCAGCTTTAAATGACTACCACTGCGTGATACAACTTCCCAAACTAAATCTTAAATGCATATTCCTGATCAAATCCACCATACAAGATATAAAATGTCTATAAAGTATAATGAAATTTGACTTTTTTTGTTTACTGTAAAATGCTTTGTGTGGGTCAGCATTAACCATGCAGTGCATAAAATGATCTCTACAGTGAAATGCCAATCCTACAGATGTTTATCTCCCAGAAAACAGTGAGTCTTTGTTACGTTTGGAAATGGTGTCGTGACCCAGTTATATGCCAAGAAAGAAGCAGCAACTGAAAGCTACTGGATCTTAACAATTATAAATCTCGTCTGTATGCAAAGTAGTACATTGCAAGAAGCAACTCAAGATCAAACATGTCTGAGGGGAGCCAACAAGAACTGAGGTAGGCTGAGTATTCCCACCTGCCTGTGGAGGGAGTGACCAGCTACTACAAGAATTTGCACTGCTGTGCCAGTTACCTTCAGCGAGTTTTTGAGTTGTTAGAACACAAATAAAGACACTGAATCCATGCAAACAAGTTCAGATAGTATAGAAAGATCTGCCAATATGTGGTCTGTTGACACAAACTCAAAAGATTAAACTTCCTTGTTACCTGTCCTGGTGAGTGACGGGATCGTGCCGAGGCAGAGGGCTCGGCTGAGGCGCCCGGGCAGGGAGGAGGGGGAAGCCTTACGCTCCCGAGGACAGTGTTGGCGGTTGATGAGCTTGGAGAGGTTGGGGGGCGGCATGGGGATGAAGGACTCTGTCAGGTCAGGAGAGTGTAAAGGAGGCTGGATGCTGAAGGGGGCGCCTGCAGAGCTGCCTGCGAGGTATCTGCAACACAAGAGCAACGGAATATTCTACTACCTGAAATCAAAACAATAAAACTGTCAAAAAAGGTGCCAATAATGAAGAATATACTCGGTGCAAAAAAGTTGTACTGTTACAGAAGCTGACTATACAAAGAGCAAGACAAGTAGTACTGGAAAGAGAATTTTCAGTGTGTAAATTTCAAGTGCAACCGGTACACGTGACATTAAAATTAGATAACCAGAACTTTACACCATACAGTTCTGATATCCAGTTAGCACCTGACTACTCACGGCAGTCTATGACAAGGCTGCCACTGAAATGCTGCTGCAGCTGTCTGACAAAACGCAGCAGCTGAAAAGCGCCTACAGAACAAAAGCTCCTGGAAAAATGCTGCCCAGCAATACAGCTCAACAGAGAGTCAGTGGTGCGTGCAAAGTCAATCAAGTTTTGTCTTTCTAAAAAAGAAAAGAAAAAACAGATCAGTCTCGACCGTTTACATTCTCCAATTCTGCGGAATAAAGATACCGTGTCAAAAGCTGGACAGAGACAAGCAAGACGACGAAGTGTTTGTGCTGTCGAAAAACACGCAGAAGGCGTATCCTTTCACCAGGTGTTTATTATATTCCATGTACAGCAAACATCACTACAAAGTATTACAAGCAAGATACCCAATGTAAGCATTTAAGCACCCAGCACACAGTATGGTTTATCGAGTACGTTGCAGGATAGCTTACAGCAAGGACGGAGCTCCACTTGTAAGGCTGCTACAGATTACAGAGTCACATATCAAGTGATCAAATTGAGATAAATTGCTAAAATTGGGAAGATAAAAGCAATAAAGTTTTGGCATCTTAACCAGTTATTTTGAATTAGTCTTAGTGTTTCTCCAACGTGTGTCACAATCATATTTGTTAGCTACAAACTTGGCATCCGTGGTTGCAGAGAGCAGTAAAAACATTAATAGGTCCATTCGTAAAAAGGTAGCTTAAACACCACAAAGTACGTTTGTGGCTTTCATAATTAGTCACGAATAGTAGCTTAAAACGTATAATTAACACACTAGTTTGAATGTTGTGCTTGTAAAGCTAAATGCTTGACACAACAAAGTCCAAGTTTTACAACTCTTCAGGCTGAAACGGTAATTCTCTAGAAACATGCAAAAATAAACACTCAGTATTTATGCATCATAGAATAAGAAACAAGCACACATGTTTATAGCAAACAAGGTTTTGTCCAAGTGTAACAAACTTTGGCAAAGATAATACATTTTAAGTTGTACCTTATATAAAAACAAAACGGAACAATATATGTATCATAGGGCTGAACAATAAATTTCAAAGTGAAATTTGAAGTACACACTGAACAAATCGCAAAAGCTGCAATTTAGAATATGTGTTAGGTAGTGCATCTAAGTTGAATCTTTTCTGTCAGTGGTTTTCTACATTAATGAAATCCTCCTTCTTTGACAGTCCCACTTTTTATCTCTTCTCATGTGGTAATATTGAAATGAAGCTTTCCTTTTTAAAAAATTAAGTCGTTTCACTAAATTGTTCAGCCCTACGGTAATACTACCAAATAACTTTCTAGGGTTCAGAACACACAGTGGGGTGCAGACCATTGTGAGCTATTGAAATCCAGTAAAGCACATCTCACAATTCTTCTCCAGTACAGCATTCTTTGCGTGACGCTTTTTAATTTCAATTAAATATTGTATTTGTCAAGAGCTTAAGATGCAGTTTGTTACGTGCTACAGTTTGTAATAAGGTCTCCAAGTCATTATTGACAGATGCTAAAGCATAATGAGTCGGTTGAGCCCCTTTCATACATGCACTACTCCAGCTGGTAGGCATTCACCACCACTGAATACTTTGTCATGGTGCCCTTTTGCTACCTAAACTTGCACAGTCCTCTCTGCTTGCCAACTCAGAACTGCCCATAGTGCCAGTGACCGCTTTGTCGGGTCACTACGTAGCTGCTACAGAGCTCCAACTGGTGGTGCAACCAGGTATTACAGCTAACCTACAATACATTTACTGTCAAGCATGTCCTTCATCTTCTGCTTTATCGATTAATATGTTTGTAATAGGTTAAATGGATTAACGATTAATCATTTACATCCCTACATCTTACTATTAATCTGACGGCACGCTGAATGTGTCAGTTCCACGTCTGAAAGAACACAGTGTTTAACTTTACAGTTAAAGTTGCAACATTCTGACCGAGCTAAATCTCCATATTACTTTCAATGAAGCATGAGTTTGAACTGCATGCTGTTGCATGAATGTTTTGGCATGGAAAAGCAACGTACTTCCGAGTTGTGTGAAGCAGTTTGGGGAAGGCTTTTGCACATTTCAACACCAATACTGGTTCAAAAACATCACAGTTTCCGTTGCAAAAACCACAAACCACCTTTTCTCATTCAGTTTGTCCTACGATTTCACACAAACTGAATGAAAAAATCCACAGAAAAGTTAATACTGTGGCATCAGACAGCAGCAAGATCCATGTAAGGGTCTCCAAAGAGTGAATGTGGTACGCATTTACATATGTGGAATAACAGAAATAATATAATCAGTTACTTATTATTATAAAGTATCCCAAACATGAGGAAAGGGTTAACCAGGATGTAACTGCAAGTCACACTGTGTACTTTAAATAATGTTCCATATTAATGGAATATTAATGTAAAACTGACCTATTTCCAAATGCTATTACCTTAACAGATGTATGAACCCAGCAATGTGACATTTCTGAAAGGGGCTTATGATTCATTATGCTGTGGCCCTTTGCATTTAATTTTTAGCAGAGGTAAAAAAGTCAAATCACAGCTTCAAAAATTTGGAAGTTTGTCCGCGGGTAGGAAAAACTTTCTTCATAACTCACAAACTGCATCTCTAATGTCTTAAATTCACAGCATTTAAAGCTTTGAGACTACTGCACTGAAGGCGCTGGGGTTCCAGAACAAAACTCAGAATACAGGACAGCACAACATACCAATAAAAACCCAAAGGAACAGCACTCCTACCACCAAATACAATCAATGCACATTCTCTATGATTAGTCTGTAACACCGTTTCACATTACTGTCAAATAAATATCCCTCTTGATTCAGTACATTTCAATGAAGCAAAACAGGCAAAAGTAAATAAACTGGTGTGAGGTAAAATGTTAGCGCATGCACTTAATACACCTTTTAGTGCTTATAATACATCAACATGTTGATACAAAGGAAAATTCTATATCACTGGAAGATCAAGTAAAGAAACAGGCAAGTGCTTAAAATTTTATATTTATAGCTGCAAATCGCAAAGTAGAGTTCTCAAACTGTAACTGTATGGTAAATAAGAAACTAGTGATGTAATTAAAATTCTAACTATTGCATTTTGTCTTCAAATAGAGCATTAAAATGACAACTTGAATTATGTAGAATTAACTACTGAGGCTGAAACCCTGTGACTATATGCCGAGTTGAGCATCATACTGTTTGCATGTTTAAGCACTGATACAACAAGGCCACCACAAACTACTTCTTAGATAGGATTAACTTAAGCAAATACCAAGACAAGCCAAGTACCTGCCAGGTAGTCATCTAGAGACTTTTCTTCAAGCCTCAGCGTCAGCACAGCTAATAGTAACAAAACATAAAACAAGGCAATACGCATCCAGTACTACCCAAACATTTGTCTAGATTTGTAATCGCGCTACACCAACAGGAAGGCATGTGATCGGTCCTAGATTCTGATCTGCCACATGACAACAAACAAAGGATCCGGAGTAGAACTAAGGCAAGTTTTTCAAGATGCTTTTAACAACCCACCAGCCAAATATCAAGAAGAACCGTTCACAAACCTGGACACAGCAATACTGGTTATATGTTTTATCTGGTTACTGCACTTTGTAGTTTAACAATGCATAAAAACTCAGCATGGTGCAGTTTTGGAAAGCATCTTCTAATGCTTTAAACTTGTGCTCAATACTGTATGAAAGCAAATGTGTTTTGAGAGGATTGTTAGCTTATTGCGAAGGTCATGCTTCATTTCAAGTAAGAGGAAAACACTGAAGCAGGATCTAAATGGAAATCAGAGACAAGATCACAACATTGGAGACTGAAGAACAGAAACCAGCAAGACCTTTCACCTTGTAACCGTTAAGCTGTTCCGATTTTTAAATGGAAACAAGCACATCGTAACCAGCCCTCACACTTCAAAGTTCCACAAAATTCAACTAATGCTACAGCTAGTGATCAAGCTTTGCAGCAGCTGCCAGGATGACGGCAGCGTAATAGTCACATCACTCACAGAAAACTGTTCCAGCTTCTGCTCAGTGCTTCAGCGCTGATGCTAACAGTTTCCTTTCAGGTATCAGCTAAAAATAAATACTGACATTAACAAGAAACATCCAAGGTCATTCTTTTTCCCCTCAAAAAACCTGTAGCTAATGTGAGGCAATAAAGGAGGGACATGTTTATGCAAATATTGAGGATGGCCTTAAGGGTTTTCACAAATTAGTATTTCATGTAATGAGCTGTAGTTAGTGAACCGCTTTCGACCCATAGCTACATTAAACTAGTTAGTACATTCAAAGCGCATATAAACATTGTAATACAGTGCAGAATACAAAAGTAATACTAGTTGGGAGATGCAATGTTAAAATTCCAGTATGTTGGTTTGAAATGCGACACTTTTTAGGTCAGTCAATCATGCATTTGATATGGTTAATAAGAAACCAGCGGTGTAATTAGACATACATGAATAAACAGGACGAATCTGAAACAAAAAAATCCCCCAAAACAGATTCTGTATAGTGTGTCCTTGATAAATATTCTTGGAAATTGATAAATAATAATAGATTATTAGTGTTGGTTTTTGGTCGTCATGATTCGTAAAACATACCCTCATCAGTTTCTCTCAGTAAAAAAGTCAAAACATAAGTAAAATGTTAGCTGTTCATACAATTTTTTCTTTCTTAATTACTTTTGTAACAATACTCTCGACTACAAATGATTTTAGCCTCAAAGATTTTACTCACATCACGCACCATGATCCTGCGTTTGATGGTGAGGTTTTGGCATAATCAACCAAGAGGCACAGAAACAGATTCTGTATAGTGTTGTGTTATGGGCCATATACACAATCCAATACGCAGAGTTTACCATTCAAATGTCATAATCACAGTCATTCTCACACAGTAGTAAAAGAGGGGGGTAGTGGAGAGTAAATAAATGAACAGTGAATTAAAACATACAACAAAATCGAAAAGAGACACATAGATTAACGCATTCTGTCTGGTTCTGATGAACACAAACCACTCATGGAGAAATGACTCATCGTACACTCCCATGTTTCAAACACAATGTCAACATTACTGCTCAGATTCTGACCTTCGATATCTGGCTCGTCGCGGACTCAGTGGTTTGCGAGTTGCCGCCGCAGCAGCAAAGCTGACAAGGCAACAGAGGGAGATGGTAACAAGCTTCGCTGTGTCCATCCAGCCCAAGGCAGCAGCAGTGAAGTAGCTCTCAGCCAGGTAGAGGCACAGGATGAAGAACCACAGGACACATGCTACGGCATCGATTCTCCTCAACCTAAAAATGTAGCAAGAAATTAATAAAAACTGTGTTTGCTTAAACACTGTGTCCAAAAGCAAATAAAGACGTGTTGGCTGCTTACCTCATGGGTCCTGCTAAGAAGACCGCAGAGAGACAAGTCAACAGGCCAACGGAAACCACAGCTAGCTGGTTGTCTTTTCCATGTTGCCACGCCAGCTTGGCATTTTCTACAGCCTTGTCTGGGAGCAAATCTAGCAGACTTTGCCATACGGGTGCGGATACAGTGTCGTTGTTGGAGGTGGATTCATTCTGGGGCTTCGGCTTCGGAGGAACGACGCCCCCACTTAATGTCTGCAGGCCACTAGGCAATGGATGCTGGTCCGGCAACTCGCAGAAGGATGTAGCAACTAGGAAAGCACATATCAAGAAGGCAAGGATCCTCAACAGTATGACCCCAGTGGGAGAAGACAGAGATTGGGAGCTCTGTAGGGGAGAAAACGGGTATTCATCGTGAGTTGACATTTTCAAAATATGCGGAAATTAATAAGCAAAGATTCATGTTGACAAATTGTAAGAAAGATGTTTTCACTTTGACTGCACCGTTGTTGTGAATGCCAACTAAACAAAACTGGAAACAGCTCTTTTTGCACTAAATCTGGGTAATTCACTGAGGAAATGTGCAAAAGCATCGAGAAATAGTATGTATTTACGAGAAAAATTATTACTGGTGAGTCACAACTGTGTGCACTCTATATGTGACTTAATTCCTTAATAAAAGTCAACAATATCAATAATCACCTAACCATCCACTAAAGCAACAAATCCTATCTCAATGTGGTTTAAATAAAATTTCCAGATCATAACAAAGCCTGACATCAGTGGTGCTGTAAAACAACTGGCTGGTTGACAACTCTGCATGTTGCCCACTTCAGCCTGCTAGCACTGCAATGCTGCTCTACTTAATGACAACCAGACTCCACACTGTCAACGTTTCACTGCATATGAGAGTGAGAAATCAAAACATGAGTCTAAAATACATTTGGTCACACAGTTTTGACACAGAGCTTGGAAAAATTAATTAAGACTCTTTGCTTATAGGACCTGTTACTTCCCCTCTATCTCTTTAACACACATAAAATAAAGGTCCAAATCATTCAGCAAGCCGATTTAGCTCATCGTCATTTTTACTGTTTAAAATGACAGTTTTGAACCCGGGCCAGTATTTTGATCAAGCAGCTTGCAAAGATAAAGGTGTACATAATTTTGGCAAACACAGGCTGTTATATTTATTTAGCATTTTTGCAAATACAAGTAAAGGATTAAACCCTAATGGAGATATTCTGTATTGAAGGGCTTAAAACAGGCCCAAGAAAAAAAAAAATTCTCTGAGACGTGGGAGCATCTTACCGAGTTAATAATAAAAAGATCGCATCAAAAGTTAAATGACAGACGGGAAATGACTGACAATAGTGCTCATTTGTTAGACCAAAAGAAAATTATTTTGTATGTGTAATGTATATATGAGCAATAACAGGTCATTGTAAAGTATAAATTAAAGCAGTTTCTGTTTCCCACGGTCAAAAAGGAATGTCAACAATATAAGCTTAAGAAAATAAATCCGAGATCAGGTGCTTCTGATGGAAGTGTGAGTAAAATTCATTAACATACAACAATATTAAACAATGCAAGCATATCTTTTCTAATGAAAAGCTGTTTTGTGCACACCTTTCACTATAAACATCATAAGCTCTCACAGTATATACAGATTTTAGATTCATGTGTTTTCTTTAGCAACAGTGGTATAATATATTTGGCAAAATCTGACATCCAGTACAGTTCATACACATGTTTGTTCTGCAGGAGGTGACGGTGCTTCAAACTTGCATCTCGGCTATCATCAATATTTAATTTTTTATATGGCTACAAGGTAGGCATACTGCATGCCACAGTGTTTTTTACTCATAAAAACATACTGTGTTTTAAGTAAATTCAATCACTCCTATATTCATAGACTGCTTATCAAGGGGCTTTAGACTTTGGCTTGGACTTACCTTCACGAACCCCGTGTCTGATTCTCTGGTGCGTCGCAGCTGATGGTTTAGGAGCACCGTACGAAGCTGTCGGTTTTGATATTTAACGTAATACTCCACTGCTGTCTGACATGGTCTGCATAACTTGTAAGTCTGCTCCAGGTGGTGTTTGTAGGCTTCAATTTCCTCATCATAATTCTCCTACAACAGAAAGAAACAGCAAATTCAGCATTAAGCATCTAAACAATATGTGGTGTGTTAATATGAGTTGAAAAGAATGACATACGTACATCATCTCTCGGGGTATACGAGGCCAATTGCTTGATCTTTGCAGACTGGTTGTTATTACACTTCCTGCAAAGCAGCATCTGAGAGTTCACCCACTGCAGAGTCTTGGGTGCCTCAGATGAAGGAAGGCTTCCAGATACACCATGATTCAAATGTTCCATGTACTGAGCTGGGATTGGTTTGTTGTAGTCCCCATTCTGAAAACAAATAAAGGTCAGAAAAGAGAATATAAAAGCACAGCCAAAAGGGAAAAATATTTTACAGAAACGTCTTCGAAACGTACCTCTTGGAAGCCGTTGTACTGGTCACAGTTGGGACAATCCCAGCAGTTCCTGTTCCCATAGGGCACCACTGTGTCCTGATTGCAGAACCAGCAGTTAACATTTGCATGGGTGGGCTTCTTTCTGTAATAAGAAGTAGAATATTTTTTGGTATTAGTCAAACCTACTGCCGCATGTTTCCCACAGCTGGATATAGATGACATATGGGGCTGTTTCATAGACATTTCAAGTTTAATTATGCTTTTATACAGAGTAAGTGGAGTGGTCGGTTTAAACTGATCTCAAACAGTATGATGGTTTGTGAACGCTAACTATATTATTTTGATAATGCTTGCTCTGAAAAAAATAAGTCAACATTCTTACTGATACGGACACAATAGTTTCCAGAAACTAAAAACCACAACTTACTGTTTATCATAATGTTTTGGGGTCTCCTATAAGTGCTTCCTCTAGTTTCTTACTATTTACATATCTGTGAAAAGTTAATGACTGTAAAATACAACCGCATAAGTGAAGATTTGATGCCAGTTTCTCAGCACAACCTGAGCTATCTGAATATGCAGTGACATTGTTAGTCCTGGGCTTCCGAGACTCATGCCCCTGAATGTTTTATGAACAGACTCAAATCTAAAGTTGATCAAAAGCGTGGGAGGATATTATTTTACTGTTTGTAAAATCTGACCTGCAGCAGTGACAACATCGTGTGTATCGGTGCTCACCATATAAAACATGACCCCTCTAATCATTAGGTAAAAAACTTTATGAATAATTTTTCTCTGTATTAGTAATGCTGTATCTTTCTGAAGTTCCATTTCATCTTACCTTAAAATATGTCAACAGGTAGCCTAGTATCAGTGAAAGCCCATTTTATTGCTTCATTGTGTGCAGCTGTAGTTAGATACATTGGGATTGCAGCTGTGCACCGATTACTAATAATTATTTATTTATGATATTGTGCTCTGAGACTTCAAGAGTGTTTTTTACCTTTTTTAGCAGCACCTGCATCTCTTCTCCTGAACTATGCAAATTGTTGGTCAGCCAAACTAATCGAAAATTAAGGGACATCTTTACATATAATTCAAGCTCTGCACAAGGTATAATTAAGAGGCACAGAGTCTGAGCCGTCATGCACTCACTGTGACACGAAGGTGGATCATGTGGATGACCTCACTTTGCCTAAAGCACAACGTCTCACATTTTATGTGAATGTAGCTGGGAAATACATTAAACTGTCAAATACTAGGCAAAAATCTGAAGACTGTTGGACTGAGCTGAGTCAACAACATGTCAAAATCCCAACAACATCTCTGCATGTATGCTGCACGGATGTTATGGGACATTATGCACAGATGACAGATAAATTACCGTTAGCCAGTGTTTGCACCCCTAAACTATTTAGCATTAAGTTAGTTAGCTGCACGGCTAGAAAAGTTAGCGCTCGGACTAGCTGACAAACACAGAGCAGTTTTAAGAAGTAGTGACTGTATTTACCCAGACAGGACTGCTTCTTGAATGTCAAAATCTCGAACTGTCTCGTTATATTTTGAAATACGGCTTGCTAACTGTTGCTAATGCGAACCCAACGTTAGCTAAAAACATACGCAAACCCCGGGACTTTACCTGGTGGCTATTTTGTATATCAGCGCTCCGCCGGCCACAAATGCCGTAGCTCCGACTCCGCTGTACATTAATCCGGGATATTCCAGCAGCAGCTTGTTGAACGTCTCCATGTGCACCGAAATTAAACCCTGCATTTTAATTATACCGCAAAAACACGGCGCGGGAGAACACGAGGCCAGCTGCTCCTTTTGTTACCGCCCTTTTACCGGAAGCGGAAGTACGTCACAACCTGGGCCCGTTCCAATATTCTTCATGACTTCTTTCTTGCCCTCTGTACCGATAAATAAACCAAATAATTACTAAACTAATTCATAAAATAACACATTAAGACACTATTCATGTATTTTAGGGCGGTAGAGTTTATAACAAAGAAATTAATCACACTGTTGTTGACTCTAAACGGCTGGTAGGTATCAAACAGAGACTATGACAGTGTTGGAATGTGGCAAAGAGTCTGTCTTATTTTCCCTCCTGTGGTTTAAACCTTTGGTACTAGTACTACTCATTACTCTTATCAATACTTTATCAATACCTAAACAACATCGTTTCACCTTTACTTTGACTTTATTGTTATACATAGTTTTTTTTTTACATATTTCATACCACTTTTATACATTTTCCTTGTTTTTTAAATAAATATTTATGTCTAGTATGTTATTTGCATGTAAGAAGAGAATATAATAATGACAATAAAACTGATTCTGATATTGCATAATTAAGTCTTAAAGATTTCATCAGTAATCAAACAGTTTACTGATAGTCTTCAGTACATAACAATACATAGCAAAATGTAAGCATAGTTTAAAAACAAAGAGCATATATAGAGAATCATATACAGAGATATATACCTATACTAGTATATACGTATAGAGTATATGCATATATAATATAGAGTAAATCACTGTATCCATGCCAACATTTTTTTCAGTTTTTTAGCCTACTGTAGTTTACATCAGTCCAAATAGTTATTTGTTTGTTTATGTATTGTTTTTAAAACTTTTTTAACGTTTAGTATAATTTTTTTCCCCAAAAATGAAATAATTAGTGATAACTGACACCCACCAACAAGATTCAGATCTCTTAAAGCCTAATTGCTCTGGAGCATTAGCCCACCTAGTTACTGAGTTAACTCTATGACCTATGATGCCAAGGAGCCTGTCAAATGGCTTTGCACTCTTTTAATGATAATAATAACAATAATAATAATCAAAAGTAGGGTTGAGTAAATGAAGGAGATAATGTGATGCAAAAATAACGTTTTATTTCAAACAAACATGATGCATTTCACATCAAGTAAACATTCAGAATCGAATAAGAAAACTGGTCAGTGCTTCTGTGTCATAAACTTTTATAGCAGCTCAGAGAAACCAAGCAGAGAAAAGAAATAAATAACGTGGTAACAAATGCCTATGCTTATTCAAAAACAACAATAATAAAAAAAACACAGGTTTAGCCTGTTTAAAACAAGTATTCAACAAAAGAGTATTTAAACCAGCTGTCCTTTTGCAGTTTATACAAAATGCCATAAGTGATGACAGAAAGTTCTTTGGCTTCTCAAACTTTGAACCTGCTCAAAAACCAACAGCTTCTTTAACAGTCACTGATTTTACATCTGTATTAAGCTATCAGAAAGACAATGAGCTTTACCTGACAAACAAATCACAGCATCACTGAAATGCTGAAACAGGTGAACTGTGAGTCTGTGAGCTAGATGTCAGTGGTTTAAAGCCCGTACTGGTCCAGTAGATGAGCCAGAGGAACCTCCGGCTGCCGGCCGAAGGAGGAGAACTGCTGGTAGTTGCAGGCGACCGACACGGTGCCTCCATCCGGGCTCATCGGCTGGGTCACTCCCCCGTACGGATACCCGTTGTGCGGAACCAGCACGGGCGGGTGTCGGTGGTAGGCGCCGTAGGTAGGGTGGTGGAAGTGCGGGGGCTGGCAGTAGGAGCTCACCGGGCCGCTGGGGGACGCGCTCCGGCTGATGACCTGCGTGGTTGGGTACCCGGCAGCCTGGGAAGAACCGGGCGAGCACAGACTCCAGGAGCCGCTCACATACGGCTGCAGGTAGGGCACGCTGGGGGGTCTGTAGGGTCTCCTCACCCGTCTCCTCCGCCGGTAGTTCCCTTTCTCGAACATGTCCTCAAACGCGGGGTCCAGTATCCAGTAGTTGCCCTTCCTGTCCCCTCCGCTCTCTCTGGGCACCTTGACGAAGCACTCATTCAGAGACAAATTGTGCCTTATGCTATTCTGCCAGCCTTTCTTGTTCTGCTCATAGTAGGGGAAGTTGGCCGCGATGTACTGATAGATGCCGCTCAGGGTTAGCCTCTTCTGCTGGCTGTCCTTGATGGCCATGGCGATGAGAGCCACGTAGGAGTACGGAGGCTTCCCCGGCTGCTGGCTGCTCTCCTCCGCGCCTTGGGGCTCAGAAGGGGGCGAGTTGGAGCTGATGTCCAGGAGCTGCACCCCCGGGTTCTCCTCTGCATCCATGGCTCAGGTAATCCGTCCGTGCGTCCTGCTGGGTGTCCAAAAAAAGCTGCTGTGTGCCGATAAGCAAGGCAGCGCTGGGAGTGTGTCCGCAGGTGCAAACACTCCTCCCACCGTGCGCCAGAGCGCAGCTGTTTCTGGCTGCTTTCATCTCACCGGTCTCTCACACACTCCATGCTGCTGTATGATACAGTGTTGAGGTTGAAACTGGGGTCAGCTCAGTGTTTTTGGCTACAGTCAAAATAGTCCCACACGATCAAAGGCTGAAGTTCAAACACTGTGTTAAATGTTTAGCGTTAAATGCACTTTCAAGATGGTTTAACTTTTACGCATCAGATTTGCTACTAACATAAGAAGGGCAGTTTAAAAACAATGCTGCAACCCACTTCAACATTTCAAATTCAACTGACTGGACAATATTAAACTGTAGATTTGGTTCTCAATGAACAACGAGCAAGCTGTAAAAGTAATTTATACATTCTGAGTTATTTTAAAGTAAGAAAAACATGGACCTTATTTTAAAATGCATGATGAGTTGTGTGTATCTGTGTGAACATGTTGTTTAAAAGTTGTTTTTATTAGATGTTGCACACACACACACTGAAAAAATTGAAAATCTGACAGCAAATGTGCCCAAAAAATACAACTGTGAAAATAACAGCTATACCTGTACAATATCTGTCAAATATATATATTTTTAGTTGATTTAAATGCAGCAAAACTGTGTATATTAAGTTCACATCTTGTAAGAATGAATTACTATGACAATCTTTTGATGTGTAATGTCCACAACAACATTTTTTTATTTGTATTTACAGTTTTGACCAGTTTTTCTTTTATTACAGTTAACATGTATATTTTTAAAAATCCTGTGATTTTACTAGTTATTATCTGCAAATTAGCAAAAGAGGTAAAATCTGTAAAATACTTAAAATTTTTTTGCAATTTTGTCAGTCTTTAAAATACAACATTTTTTCTTTCAAATAACAACAAGCATCTGTAAAATAATGTGTTTTTTGTTGGTTTAATAAAAAAAAGTGTATAATTTTACTGTCAAACATCGTAAAAGAATGACAATTTGTATATTTTACGGTCAAAAATTGTAAAAAATAATAATAATAAAAAGAATTACCTTTTTTAAAAATACACATTTTTTTGAACATTAGTTACAGTTTTGGTCTGTTTTGTCTTTGCCTTTTTTTGCGGTCGACATGTAAACTAATGCCTTTTCTTTGTGATTTTACCAGATATTATCTGTATTTTACCAAATCAGAGACAATCTGAAGAGGAAATTGTGTTAAAAACTGTTTAAAAAACAATTAACTATTTTTCAGTCCTTAATATACAGTTTTTTTTCTTCCAAATAATGACAAATATCTGTAAAATAATGATTTGTCCTACAGAAACTAGTATAAATGTATTATCATGTCAACATTGTAGAAGAATGAATTACTATTTGTAAAAACACAGATTTTTTTTGTGTTAACATATAAATTAATGCATTTTTGTTATTTTAATAGTTATTATCTATAATTTAACAAACAACAAATAGTTAAAATACAATTAAAAACTTCTTTAAAATGTTAATTTTTTACAGTGTGCGACACGCAGGTCCCTTTCTACAGCTTCACACATTGTTTCAACTCTCAGGCACATGACGGTTTGGGTTTTTCCAGCACTTAATACGCTACAGGCAGACAAGTATGAGGCGTGCAGGTATCAGAGCCCAGCATGCCACCCACATACAGTGAAGCCTGAACAGCAGGCCTCTCTGTCCGCTGAGGACACTAGATAATGATCACCTGCTCTCACCAGACAGTCTGTCTCCCCTCCGCTGATAACTGGGAAACGCTGATCTCAAAAGGTGAGCAACCAGCGGAAAAACAAGTACGACTCTGGTGAGGACTGGAGGGCGTTCTGAGCGTCTGTTATCTCTGTAAAGCTGTTAATTGACTACTGACTACAGACTACCTATGTTAAGCTCATATAGGCAGAATGAAAGCTGGTGTCTTGAACATTTAAAGACTCCAATCTAACCAGTATCCAAGTTGCACAACATTATTAACCTCATTTTTCAACTACTAAGTCCTCAGAAATGTACTTTAAACTCTGTTATCCATCGCTGTCTGATCACAAGAATCATGAAGGAATAAAGTTTTCAGTCTGTTTTAATGGTGTGATCATAAAAAAAATCAGTATTTCAAATTAAGCAGCATTTCATTTCATTCCAACAGGGCTGCAGTTATGAGTTTGGCAGTGAAACGCTTGAACAAGTAAAGTCATCAGATAATACTGTCAAACACAAACAAAGCTTCTTTTAGTTTTGATGTGAAATATGAGGCTACCTGATACTTGGGCATCTAGAATCATCAGGTCAACATATTATCTGTTGATTAAAATCAATATTAAAACAAAAAGAGAGGAATTTTCAGGCCACCATGCATTATAAACTGTTTTTTTTTTTTTTTTACAGTGGACAGTTTGTCTCATGCATGTGATCCAATATGAGAATTGTGGAATCAGTTGCAGGATGTTTTTGTTCACCGTCAGTATCTTGTTTTACTTTTCCTGACTCTCGAACAAATGATGCTCACACACGAGCAGCAATTAACCCCATTAGATTCATATGTCTCAGCTCCTCTCTGATTTCTCAGTTTAAAAAAAAAAAAAACTAACAGAGATGACAAAAAGGAGACTGGATGTGCTTTTTCCTCCCAGAGAAAGCTAGATTTATCTCCTGATGTCATGCGAGCGAAGCGAGGCGCCAGTCTAAACACAATCTGTGCAGCTGAAACTATCTGAAACTGAGGAAGAATGCAGCTAAACTGCCAAAAAATGAAGATGAGCTCTGGGTTTAGACATTTAGACAACAGGAGAAATGAAGAATTGCAGCTTACAACTGCCTTCAGCTCTGACCCACAACAACAACAACAGCATAAACTGCATTAAACTGTATTCAGGAAACACCAAGTGATACACAGCTGACTTTAAAATGATGTTGTTGCCATGTGTTCAGTTTCTTTAAAGCAAAAAAAGTTGGTCTTTTTTAGCACAGTGCAATAGTTTCATAAATCCTGTACATATACTTCTTTCTTTCTATTCCCATATCCCTCACAACACGTCTCCGAGATCCACGTTACTTTTATATTTCTAAGGATCAGTTCGTCCTTGATGCTCTCTGGTTATTTATATATATTGCTGATGAAGAGTTGCAACAAATACCATTTCTATGACGTGCTGATGATGTGCACTTTTGCTCACAAGCACAAAAAGCACCAAAAAAAGCAATTTAAAAATGTAAATCTGTGCAGTAAGTGGTCGGGGACTGATAAGCCAGAACTTGACAAAGAGGTTAAACGTATGCGGCTCTATAAGCTGTTTATCACAAAGCATCTCTTTGTTGGTGTTATTGTGTATTTACGTGACCATATCAGCATGTCATCGTTGAAATCACCAGCAACTGACCAACTACACAACCTTTAATGCAATTAGTTTATATTAAATCTACTATTAAGACATTGCTTTGAAAGTTGTCCAGGTGAATGCTTGAAGATCGGGTGTGAGATCAATTTTCAAATCTAACTTCTTGTTCCTGTTGTATTCAGATCTTTTACTAAAAGTACTAATGCAGTAATGTAAAAATACTTCATGAAAAGCAAAAGTCCTACATTAAAGGTCTAACTTATGTAAAATTACAAGTAACAACAGTAAAATGTAACTAAAGTATTACAGTAAAAGTGCTGGTTTGGTTCCTGTAACTGATGTATTATTATGACATTATATTAATAATAGTGTATCATCAGCATATCGTAGCATTTTACTGTTGTATTCGCTGCAGCTTTGAACAACTTTATATGCAGTTTTGTATACAGGGAATGAAGATAAATGTGAGAATAATGTATGACCAAAATATAATATATTGAATAAAACACTAAAATATGACTTCTACTCTAATCTTTTATTTTTGTTGAGCTGTTGGTACCTTTGAATACTGACTAAAACAAAACCATGTGAGAAGTTTAGAGGGAAAAATCAGTTGCTGGAGAAACTCACAGACATCTGAAATGTTACATGCTGCTTTTGTAAGATGATTGGAGAAGTCAGAAACTACCGGTTAAATCTTAAACAACATTTTGTGTTTGACACCTTGTTGTATTATCCATTGTCTTCATCTTAAAAGTAATTAAAACTGTTGAATAAATGTATCGGCATAGAAAGTGCAATATTTCCTTCTGAAATGTAGTGAAGTGAAAGTTAAAATACTCAAGCAAAGTACACGTACCTCAGAAACTTACTTAAGCTACTTTCCACCACTCAACATACAAGGCAACTTCTTTCACATTAATGGTAAATGTACGACAGGAAGTACACAGCAACACTTCAAATCTGTGAAGTGAGATAATTAGTGTTCTTGTTCAAGGTTTGTAAAAATAAAGCAGATTCTCTGCTGTGTCTGACAGAGATGGAAAGTAAACTAAAGTAGATTTACTGAGGTATAAAAGAGGTATCTGCACTGCGGTACTTGCATATTTTATTTCTTTTGACATTTTTCAGAAAGCAGTATCTCTCTGGCTTACATTAGACTGGCTGATCACTTGCAAACTTGCAGTATGTTGAGTTTAAAAGTGTGGTGTATAAAGTGGCTAATTAATATGTGAGGGGCTGTTCTTTTATTATATAGTTTTGTGTATAAAACTATATAACAGTTTTATATATATGGCGCAGACTGGCAGCCTCGCCTCTGTCAGTCTACCCCAGGGCAGCTGTGGCCACATATGTAGTTTACCACCACCGAGTATAGAGCGAATGTATAATGCAATGTAAAGCTTCTTTGAGTGTCTAGAAAAGCCCTATATAAAACCAATGCATTATTATTATTAGTATCATTGTATTCTACAGATCAATGTGCGACCAATATGTCAGTAAAGTATTATTCAAACTAACGTGCTTTTACGTGGAATTGAGTGCTTTTACGTGGAATTGTTGCCACACTTTTGAATCGTTCTGCCTGCACAGGTTTTTGGCGAGTTACCAGCAGTGATGATGAGCAGCTGAGAGGAAAAAAAAACACCAACTTTTCTTCTTGCCACAATCAGAAACTTCCCTGCAGTCATACCACGAATACCTTTTATGCACAGAGCTGCACTGGTCCAGGACACCAGCCACTCTTAACAGATCATGCAGCTCAACACCTTTGCTTCTCTTCCTCCTGCATGCTGACATGTGAGGGCAGTGAGTTGGTGTCTGAGAGAGTGTGTCATGAGCTTACAAAAGATTCAAACCTGCTGAGGTTAAAACAACAAGATGTCTTGATGTTTGTAAATGAGATGACTGATGTCCAGCTGCAGACATTCTCTAAACTCTATATTTTAAAGGGTTTTTTCATCGCTGCACAGAGTTGTTACTTATTTTTCACATTTGATGCACAGACATTAATGATGTTTCTGCATGTGACGGTGGGCCAGCATGCGTAGAACCAGGACTCTGGAACTGAAGCAGCTTCGTCCAATTATTTAAAAGGATTCATTGTTGACACATATGCCTTTTCTATTCTGACTTGTACAAAGTTTTTATATGAAAATATATATTACTTCTTATATTCTCAAAAAAAAACAGACAAACAGTGAAATGCAGTAAATGATGGTTCCTTTATAGATTTATTAAAAGGCTTCTGGATCTGTGACAAAATCTGCTGGGTCAAAGCTATACATAGAGCAATGCTACTTTTGAGCTAATTGTCCTTTAGCCATTTTTAGCTCAACTAGGCACTTTTGGTAGTTATCTACAAGCTTCTGGGTGTATCTTAGACCACTCATCTTGACATAATTGAAAAAATATAACTGAACTTTGTTGTTTTTTTAACACAGACTTGTTTCTTCAGCACAGTCCACAGGTTCTTGATAGAGTTTAAGTCAGGCCTTTTGAGAGACAAGTCTAAAGCCTTAATACTACAATGATTTATCCATTTCTTTACCACTTTTGATGTGTGTTTTGGGGTCATTATCTTGTTGGAACACTCATCTGCATTCAAGACCCAACCTACTGGCCGATGGTTTTAGGTTTTCCTGAAGACTGTGGAGGTAATCCTCCCTCTATGTCATTCCATTTACTTTGTGTAAAACACCACTTCAACTTGCAGCAAAACAGAGCATAATAATGCCACCACCATAATTGACGGTAGGTCTGGTCTTCTTGGGGTTAAAGGTCACCTTTTCTCCTTCAAACATACTTCTGGTCATTGTGGCCAAAAAATACCGTTTCTTTTACATCTGACCACAGAACTTTCCTCCAGAAGGCCTATTTTGTTCATGTCCACACTTTTGTCAAGCCAAGAGGAAGAGCTTCCTTCTTGCATGACAGTCTGTCAGGTCATGTCATTGTGAAATACACTTGACTATAGATACTGCCAGCTGTGTTCGAGCAGCTTCCAGTTCATGTCAGACCTGCTTTTCCCCCCCTGTTCAGTGTGTTACCAGGTTCTGTGGAATAACAGTGACAGTTAAGCCAACAGTCAGTGTCATGTAAATATGTGCTGATATCTTGAATTATGTACCATTAAAGAATTGTATTAATATTGTTTTTCATGCTATTAAATTTTAGCTCAGGTGGATTTTACATCATTACTGATTACTGAATGAAAACTTTATGGAGAAAATAAACAAATGTCTTCAGAGGGATGAGCAGGTATGAAATCTGACTCGTCACCAGGACACCTGCAAAGCTGCTTCAGTGATAAAAGGAAATGACAGCATGTGCCAGGGATTCTGTCTAAACAGAAGCACATGTGGTCGACCACAGCCGACTCCTTTACTTACAGTAGTCATTTCAGGCACCACTCCCAGACTTCCCTAATCCGTGGATTACCAGAGGGCCTCTCCGTTTCTGACAGACCAAACAAACCCCGACTCTCAGACAGACCAAAAGTCAACATCCCATTAGAACAAATTCATAACTCATAAATGTATTCCCCTGGCTGTATGCATGGACATTTCAAGTGATAAATGTGATCATTTCTTTCACTGTGGTGCCATTTCTTGGTGGCTAAATTCCCCTGCTAGGTGTGGCTCTCTCTCAGGTGATGATTTACTCGAGTTCCCGTTGACCTGAACTTCCTCCCACAATGCATCCTTTTGCAGGGTTCTACATGACTGCCTGTCAACCAGCCCTGTGCCAGTCTGGTCCTGCAGCCCACATCTCCAGTTAAACCGCTCCCAACCCCAACCCCCAGTCAGTGTTGCTGTACGTCTTTTCCATTTTGTTAGATCTGCGTCTTTTGTTGTTTGACGCACACACAGTTAATGCTATGAATGACTCTAAATATATCCTGATGGTGAGGTTTTCTTTTAACGACGCACCGATGCTGATACTGATGGAGATAAAATGTCTCACCCTCAAGTTTAAGGTTAAAAATAACATTGTTACACTCTTCTGTCAATTACAAAAATAAGGCCTCTGCCAAGATAAAGTCAGCACAGATTCCTCAGTGACAGGTTACACAGTGGAAACTCTTGTGCTGATGGAATGATCATCATCCAGACAGGCTTAAAAAACCTCAGTTCAACCTTTAATAGCCTCACAATGACACCGAATATATATGTTGTTCAATTTGCGCTTTTCAAGCATCTCCTTGAGAAACAGCCGGACAGAATCGACCTCACAAGTGTGCCTGTTTGACTTCACTCCAGATCGGCCTGCTGCCGCATGTGCGCCCTCCGTTTAAAGGCTGATAAACAAAGTCATGCTACAGTGCCCTCCGCTCGCTCCTCTTTCCACACAGCAGCTGGCAACACAGAAGCTGATCTAAGATAGCAGTGAGGTTTGTGACATCTCACTGACAAATGATTTCGATCTCACTCAGAGCCTCTCCCAGTTGGCAGGAGATGTGTGACTGAAGTCGGATCACATAAGGACACTGCCAAATACTAACCTTGCCTGAATGATCAGTCTGCGTGTTCCCACATGAAAATATGTTTCCTCACTTTGCAATCTCTTCACCTCTTGTGCGACCTTTGTTGCTTTTATTGCAATATTAAAATGAGACTGACTGCAGATTTTTAATGAAGGAATTAGGACATACTTTTGTGGTTCAGTTACCCTGCAGGAAAACTAAATAAAAAGAAAGGAAAATTAAAAAATTCAAGTTTCCAAAATTGTTATTGATTCAGTGAGTCTACATGATTCACACATCAATAGGATGACAAGCAGGTTGTTTATACACAGACAAATGAAAACATGCCAGCGCCACCTGTAATTACAAGATCACATGACACAAGATAATGCCATTAGCATGTGTCCTTAACGAAGGGCCGGGGCCAAGACAGGTCATGTGATACTCATTTTTTGTACTTCATGCTTACATTATTTTTGCAAATTACATTGTCTTTACAAACAAAGCAATGGGCCACTGCTCTTTCTGGAGTCTAGTGGGGTCAGACATCAACACAACTCACATAGTTTGCTTTAAAAACCTTCTATTAGCAAGAAGTACTTTAGAGTATGAGTTCAGTAGTTGTGCATTTGTTGCTCTCCTGTGCCATCTTGTGGAATTGAAGTAAAAAGACAACTATAATCCAGGTGAGGTACATATTTTTAGACTATTGTGTTTTTTTTCCTGCCACCACAGGACAACTGATGGTGAAGGGACAGAGAGGAAAAAAGAGGGATATTAGACCAGAGATTGGACGCAAAATTGGTCCCTGGGGTTAGTTAGTTATTCTATTAGACGTACATTTGAGCCTTATTCTCACCAAATTTCTCTGTGAAGTGCTTTCTTGGCTGGTTTTCACCAACTTTGCTGTTGGCTCTGAGATACCATTTTATTAAAAAACACAAAAGAAAGATTTTTTGTGTACGTTCTCTTTATTAGGACAGGGATTTGTGTTTATATGTGGGCATATGAAAAGTTTATTGTTATAATGTTACCTAGCAACTATGTGATAATGCATCTCAGGTGATGCTGTGGAGTAATACAAAAAAAGAAGTACTGTAACAAATACATTACTTTTTTTTAAAGTAATGCTGAACTAAACTGCTAGTAACAACCCCAACACTGCTACCAAGGTACACTCTAGATTGTCTCTAGATTGTAGAAATGGAGAGCAAGTGAAGGCCACAGTCTAGACACCTCTTAACTCTCATTTTTAGTCACTTTGATTTTTAAAAATCTTGATGTCATAAGTGTTCTTGTGTAGCACTGCAATAATTAAATCGTTAAATCATGGAATGCCTTTCTGCTTCAGTTGTCCTTCTAACACCTGGCAGCAGGTGGCAGCAGACTGACACTCTTCAAGCCTGCAGAGTGAATGAAACTTGTCAGTTTTTGTGGAACCTGCAGGCGCTGAATGCGAGGATGTTTTTACACCACTATTATATTTGTTAAATGCCTGCAAATCTAGTGTAAATATGATTTAATGTAGTATTTTAGGCAAACAGAAACAACTCCTAAAAATACAAAGACAGATCATCATATTTATTTTATTTCTACAGGTTTGATTTGTCTTGTGGCGCGACACCAGTGAATGTAATTCTATGCAGAACTGTGGCAGGTTTCTACTAATCCTACCCTTATATCATGACCTCAAACATAAAAAAACAACTAAAGATGAAGGCCGGGTGATCCTTTATGTGTTGCCACTCTGTGGGGCGTAACCCATCACAAAGATCATTCATACAAGCATGAATTCAACTCTGAAAACACCTCAATGCCTGAAGAATGTTTTGTGTTATGCGCTGTGGTGGCTACATAGTTCGAACGCCCCTTGACTCGGTGAGAAGTTTGGTAAACAACATCCAGCGTTGGACCTGGTGACCCCCTCGCTTTCTCCATTCCAACACGTCCCATTCCAGATAACTTTGAAGTCAAAGACAAAAAGAGGAAAATGTATCCCCGGGGTCTTTGGAATTCATGCGAGGAACCACAAAAACAACACTTCATCAAGGGCACCATTCAGACTGGTGATCAGCAATATATGGGGAAATTCAAATGAGAAGCATTGTGTGAGGGGGGGGAAAGCCAAAGAGATTTGTCTCGTCCGCGGCCCCTTCCTCCTTTCTACCATCTTCTCATGAGTGACTTTGATGTGGACAAGATGATTGAAAAACAAAGCGCCGTGGCTCGATTCAATCCCAGCGGAGAATAGGTTAGTGGGATGAGTGGGTGGGCAGGGGAAAGCGAGGGGGAGATGCAGTTTCATAAGGAGAAAATCACATTTCAGCCAGTGTATCAATCTGCCAAGGAGAGGAGGGGAGGGCGAGGAGGAGATACGGAGCTGGGCAAAGTGAGCCGGGTGTGAGAAAAGGAGCTCCAGTTGATCTGTCTTTAGAAAAGGCCCCCCACTCTCCTGCTGGGTCCTGCTCAGCTCTTGTCCTCCTGGTACAATGCTGGTGGAGCCGCTGCCCCCCAAGAACACCCCCAGCTGCCCTCCATGTGCTGGAGCTACGCTGACAGCCTGGACCCCAGACCCCAGCATATGGAGGCCAGACCAAGGGGGCTGCTCTCCAATGTGCTCCCCAGCTGGGGCTCTGCTGGAGCGGGCAGCGAAGCCTCGTACAACCACATGCTCTCTGCTGGCCCGCTTAACCCACAAAATTAAAGTTTTTGATGAGCGCAGACAAGATGATGACAGGCAGACCTACAGGACAGTTCATCCAAGTTATGGAAAGAAAAGCATGTTTGGGTTATTCCATCTCGAATCTTTTAGGGGTCTTCTGATGAAATGAAAATAAAAAATATTCCCACACTAAAAATTATCATTTTCTCAGTTAGATTTGGGGAACTATTTGGAAACTGCTGACCTCTGTTTCTCCTTGGATTTGACCATCTACCAATACTTATTTTTGTGGTACAACTTGTCATACCTGCTCAATCAGCTATGAAACTTCCACAAAAGTATTTTTTTTCCTGTTTGTGACCAAATATTTCGTATCATAAAGTTATTTTATATATTTAGTTTTGTATTATTGTGACATGCAACTGCACATGACTCAGAAAATATCACCAAGCTGACTTCTGTATTTTCAGTTTTTTTCCTAATTTGTGTTCAACTCATCCATAATCAGAGACTCTTTGATTACTTGTCAGATATTGCAGATATTCAGATATAATTTTAGGCTTTATTAGTTCCTGAAATATTGCCATTAAAACATAGTCTTAAATTTTGAAGACTATGAAACAATAAGCCGAAAGACATTTTTCAGATATTTTCATCAAGTATCTGATATATCAAGCTAAAAGCGTCTTTATTTTATGCTTTAAAAATTTCAGGCACACAAGAAATGGTCGAGCAGAAAGTGTTCTAAAAATGTGACCATTTGAGATTGAATGAAAAGAACTTTAAAATCACTACTTTGCTCCATACAAGTTCAACATGGCCTCAATTTGGCACGAAAACACAATGAAAAAATGTTTAACAGTAACAACATGGAATATTTCTGCACTAAAATGTCTAAAGATCACTCGCTTATTGTTAAATAGTTTGTAGACTTGTTTCCAACAATGTTCATTTATTATAATAAAATTACATTACATGAGTGTATGTAACACAAAGCATATTGCGACTAAAACGTTAATACATTACCTTGTCTGTGAAGAGGATTTCTGACTGAGCCATAGATTTACATCAGCAATAGTGGCGAAAACAACAATTCCCATGATGCCACACTACTTCATGACATCATCAAGCTACATCTGTTGTTCTTGTTTTGATTAGGAGGCAGAAACTGCATACTGTGCCTTTAATATTATGCTGAATCATATTTAGTAAAGATTAAAAGAAAATATCATTGATGTTTGTGTTTAAGCAGATAAATAAAAATAAAAAAGAAACATCTCCATATTCACAGTCACGTCACCACCACTGATACACAACCACAGGACCAGCAAGTACAACCGAGCACCTAATTTTTTTTACATTTTTACACATTTACAAGCCATCTGAGAGCAGTGAATCAAACTATGAACCAGAGTACACTCGTCTCTGGCAGTGAGAGCTTTAGTTTTTTGGCCCCGTCCTCAACCCCTCGATTCTGACATGAACTAATGTTGACTCATGGCAGAATATGCGGTCATTCTGATGCTAATGGCAGCTTTAACCACCTACTTAACCACATAGCCCTCGGTCTCTATACAGCTCCACTCAGCCTGATCCCAGTGTGTGTGTGTGTGTGTGTGTGTGTGTGGATGTGCAGAGTAAAAAGCAGCAGAGACAAAAAAAAAAGGACAAGTGACAAGACGAGTACACCAGGAAGAAGTGCATGTTAACATCGGTTCAGAATCAAACTGCAGTACAGTAATGGGATGCTCAGCACAAACAAGTATGTTGATTAAAGGCACTTTTGTTCACTGTTTAGTATCTTAGCACTTGGGGTTTGTCACTGTTCAAAGTGATTAATGATTGGAGTGACGGTACTTGTTACCTGTCTGGGTGGTTTTGGCTGTCAGGCTTGTGTTGGTGGAGACAGGGGTCACCAGTTAGCGCTGTGACCCTTTAATACCAGGGGAATGCTTGCTGCTTGGCCTGGCATGCCACAATACAGTACCGGAGCAAGGACAGGTGGTCATTAAAACTGGTGTAATCCCCTCCATGAATATCTCTTGGGGCAAGAAGACAGGAAGAGAAAGAGAGAGGGAGACGGGGAGGGAAAGACAAAGGGAAAGAGACAGATAGGGCAACAGGGGAAGAGAGAGAGAGTCGAGGGTGGGGAGCGTTTGATGCTTGGACCGCAGGGCTCTTTAGCACAGTCTGCGGGCCGCGCTTCAGAGCGGATGTGTTAACAGTTTCAGGCTCAATGGAGGGAGAAATCCCCACAAAGGGAGGTGTACAAATATTGTGGGAAATCCGTCCGCTCTTTAATATTTCATGAAGGCCCACAATCTATTCATGGGACTCCATTCCTTTGGAGGGGCCCACATTCAGGCTCACTCCGCGGGCTCAATGGGCAGCCCTTAATTGAGTGCCCGCTCATTCTTCGTCTCCCTGGCAGATTGTTCCCCATGAAAGCCCCTGCCTCTTCATCCTCCTCTTCTTCTCCCTGAGAGTGGCCAAAGAAAAGGGGGCATGCCTTGCTGGTGGTGCATGTGGGAGGGTAAAGGAGGGGGGGTAGGTGTGGATCAAATATGATAATGGGGCAAGAGGGGATGGTAGTCCGCAGAGAGGTGGGGGTAGGGGGCTAATCCTCAGGGTGGGTGACGGAGACGGTGACTGCATTCCCCTAGATGGCAGGAGTGTGTATCGTAGTTGGTCTGTGTTGGTTGGTGTCTACTGCGAATGGTTGCATATGACTGCCTGATGGGCGGTTAATGCTGCATGATGCTACAGGAAGGGCAAGTTTGTGTGAATTCACCATTAATTTGTGCCCCTATTACTTGAAAAACATGAGAAAGATTGTAGAGGTGCGTGGAATTCAAACCACAGAACCAGACCATGAAGGCAGAGTACAACTTGGGTTGTTTATAGTCAGGAGCAGAGATTCATAGAATTTACACATTTATGTATACAGCAATGAAGCATAATATTATGACCACCTGCCTAATATTGTGTTGGTCCCCTTTATGAACCACTGGGCATGGACAAGACGACCTGTCAGGGTGTCCTATGGGGTTTAGAACCAGAACACTGGCACTGGATCCTTTGGGTACTCTGGCTTGTGCAGTGGAGCCTCTGTCAATCAAACTTGTTCCACTGCATCCTGTTGATGCTTGATCAGAATGGGGTGTAGGAAGTTTGGAGGTCTGGGGGGTTTTTGGTTCCTTCCCACCGTCGCTGACTGCTTGCTCATAGGGAATCCAAAAGCAACCTTGGATTGTTGGGTTTTTCTGTTTCCTGTTTTACTGTTTCCTGTTCTTTCTTACAATGTTAAGCGCTTTGTGATGACCTGTGTTGTAAATATGCGCTATATAAATAAAACTGAATTGAATTGAATTGAAATCAACATGTTGGGCCATTGTCATGTTCCTCAACATGTTCCTGGTTGTTTGATGTTTTTTCCATGTGGTGGGGTGCATTTTCCTGCAGGGGTAGACCAGTGACATTAGGGATTTCCATTTCCATGAGGGAGTGTGTTTGTTGTGGGACAATGTTTATTTGGGTGTCTAAGTCTCATCAACACAGATGTTAAAATCCAAACTTTTCCAGCAGAACAGCACATAGTAACAATATGATCAATGTTATTCACTTCACCTGTCAGTGGTCATAATGCAAACTTTGCGAAAAGTAACCATTCAGACATGCTGTGCAGAATGGGGCGCATGTGTTTAAAAGAGGAGTTATCCAGCCCTATAGGGAGTTTTCCAATTGAGTGCCATGCAAGATGCATGCATGCCATCAGGAGAAACTTCTGTCTCAGTGTTTTGAAAACTGACACTTCAGCATGCAGCTGAAGCACTGACCTTGCTATAATTTCATTTTGTAGATGCTTTCATCCAAAGCAGACTTGCCTAAAAGGCCCTCACTGGAGGTGAGGTGAGGGTTTGAACCACTGATCTCCCATCCCAAAGTCAGGTGTGTTTGTCACTGAGCTATCTACCTGCTTGCGGTCAATAGACAGCCTGCTCTACCAGCTGAGCCACACCTGCCCTTTGTATGTTCATTAGTCCCACCTGGTGGTAGCAGCAGTTTAGCAGCACTGGAAAGGAAGTGACCTAAATAGATCAGGAAGTACTGATCAGGAAGTACTTTTCCATGTGATGTAATCAGAGTGGGAATCACAGAGCAGCAATCCTCTTAATCCTGTGCCTTAAAGTCAACAAAACATCTTAATCCGTAAGTCATTGGCTATTTACAATTATATTGACATGTTTCTTTTACTATTTCTTGTGTTGATTACAGTACCCCACATACAGTCCTTCCTCTGCCCCATAATTAGTGTAATGTCCCCCTCTCTTAGCTGAAAAGGTCACTGCCAGTTTATCAATAAGTTTACATGTTAGTTTTTACAAATATATGCATTAGTGCTTGGTGGCTAAAGCATAGGTGCATATGTAGATGGTCTTTGCTGTTGTATTTTTGTGTTTTTTGCAGTTTTATATTTTCTTGATTAAATCCTGCTAAACACAGCAAAACATCTGTTCCTTTCAGGATGCAATGCAGGAGAATATAATGTTAAGCTGTGTAGATTTAAAAAAATACACTGTCTGCAACAACTTTTAGCGAGGACAGTGTAATGAGTTTGAAAGAAGCCTTAGAGGAATCTAATGACTGATAAGGAGGATTATAATGGAAAATGTAGGGTATATTTTTTGGTGTCATGTGCTAATAGCAAGACAGGCTAAATAGTTGGAGTACCTCTTTAAGTGACCTGTTGTGATCGATTGTGAATTCAGTGCTGAATTGTCTGGGAAATGCATGAACCCCAAGTAGTGAAGCTTGTAGCATCTCATGTCCTTCAGTTTGGCATCTCATCACTCTGGTATATCCAACTGTCTTGGCATTACCTTCGCCCAAAACCTTTTCATTAAACTACTGCTACAACATTTGGTTCATTGCTTTGGATCTTTCACTGTGATACACAAAAGATAAGTTTCAGATGTGAGGAGCTCCACACTGCTATTGTTATTCAAACTGTGTGGATGAAGACCTTGCACATGAATGTTAAGACTCCATCATAAATGTACACCTCATGCCTGCACTGAGCGCTTCATCCGGCCTAAGGCTGCCTCAGAGGCCTGGCTCAAGGTGGACAGCCAGCTGGGAGTGTGACCTGAGGGCCTGGCTGTAGTCAGGACTCCTTCGGGCCTCCAGCTGCAGCTCAGGCTCCTGATCCCTGATTAAAGGTCATCCTACGCCTTCTAAGGGCCTGTAAGACCCTGGGAGCCTGTTTCGCTCCCAGTGACTCCCCTT
The DNA here is from genome assembly GCA_024666655.1 of Dascyllus trimaculatus. Classification (NCBI taxonomy): domain Eukaryota; kingdom Metazoa; phylum Chordata; class Actinopteri; family Pomacentridae; genus Dascyllus; species Dascyllus trimaculatus. The sequence continues at coordinate 26,076,088 of CM045452.1, forward strand.
CACTGCTCCGATGTGTGTCCAACAGGCTTATGCTGGCTCATGAGGGATGGAGAGAACCTGCAGAGAGGAGTCTCGGAGAGGGGAAAATCCTCCACATCCACAACACTAACTCACATTCACACACTAGCAAGGAGCTACACACACAAACACTGGATGCATAATTTATCCTCATGGTACCATGCCTGGTATCCAGCCCAAGCACCCCCCGTGGTGGAGTGTGGCAAAGCCATGCTAAATGGATTCTGCAGAGGAAGAGATTTAAAGCTTTCATAGCGCTCAGTATGTTCCAGGCGACCGCATCTCAGGGCTTTGATGGATTGTTCTCAGGTTCATTTCTGGATTTTCTGAGAGATTTCATAGTAGTGGTGACCTACTCAGTGCTGCAAGGGTATACTGATATTTGTATAAACACAGGGTTTAATTCTGATTTATAGGTGAACGTCTTGTATGGGATTTTTCAGGCGTCCAGCATCTGTTGTAACTCAGGAGTTTGCTTGAGTTTTGACTCTTTAACACTGTTTTCTCTTCACCTGGAACCTCATCTACTCAACCTTTATTTATCACTTATCACTTTTTGTCAGGGTCCCTGCTCGCCCCCCTCCCTCTCTCTCACCCCTGTCCGGCCTGGCTCCCTCCTTTCCCCTCCTCTGTCCTCTGGCTGCAGCCCGGGTTCTGCCCCACAGCTGCAGCGAGTCGGTAATCGCCAATCAGCGGCAACTCCGGGCGGCCGTGTTCCTGCACTCCTCAACAATCACCCCACCAATAAAGATCAGTTCAACCGGTTATTCATTGCCAGATCATAGCCTCTGTTTCCGCGCTGCCCGGGGCTGCCGCTGTTGGCTGCCGCTCGTAGCACGGTCCCTTCTAGCCCGTTCCTGGAGGTGTCGGGAGCCTCCCGAGAGTCCGTGTTCCTGCTATCGGCAGATACGAATCCTGGTTCCTGCCGAGAGATCTCGACTCCTGTCCCGTCGAAGAGGATCGGCTCCAGCCGGCTCTCCGCCAGACGCCACGGCCGGCTCTCCGACGCCCGGCCCGTGGATCCTGCCTGCCCTCTTTCCCCCCCCCCGCCAATCGTGAGTTTTAGTTTTGCTTCTTTAGTTCTAAATTATCCTGTTTCTTGTTTTATTCGGCTTTTGGTTCGGTTTTCTTACTGCTTTAGTTTTGTTTAGTGTGTTTAGTTCCTGTCCTGTTTTATCCTGTTTTTTGGGTTAAATAAACCTTATTTAAACCCCCACCTGTCTCTGCCTGACTGTGTCTGCACGTGGGTTCAGACCTCAGCCCCCCCTGACAGTATGATCTGGCCAAACTTGAACCCAGCGGACACAGACTCTGGCTCTGACCCATTACCAGACTCCTCAGTAGATCCATTTGAGAACGAGGACTTTTACACATACTATCTTACGATTTGTCATTTCTATGGACTGTGGAAGGAGGCCAAGGATGCCCCCCTTAGGAAAGTTTATTTGTCCTTGGCTCGAAGGGAGGCGGCCCAAAAGCCCTGTTTCCAGGCTGCTTTGCCAGGGTTTATTCTGAACTTTATTAACATTCCCGTTGAGCAGCCTTGTAGCTCCCTGCCTACCCCAGAGATGGCAGGCTCGCAGTCGGCAAGCACCAGGTCCACGCCATGTACAGTCCGTGTGGGGGTAATGAGCCTGCAACCTGCCACACCTCCATCTTACAGCCTGCCTACCTGTGCTCCACCTGATGCCCTCGAGACCCCATCCAAGGTCGACACTGAGTCTCCCTTCTGGGGAACCCGTCTTGCAATCAAACCAACCCCCAAGGGTTGGGGAGATTCTCGACCGGGGGGGGTTCCACAGTCACCGCCCATCTCCATATCTTCCTGCACGCTGTCCTCCTGGTTGCTCGACCGAGCTCTTGGACTGGACAGTTATCCCCCAGACGCCTCAGAGACCCTGTCTGAGGCTGATCAGAAGTCTCCCTTCTGGGGAACCCGCTGGGCAATTAAACCTGCCCCCCAGCACCTTGAGGACCCAACTCCAAGAAAGCCATCTAGGAGAAGGCGTGGCTCCAAACGCCCGACCTCGCCGCTCCCCAGCACCCCGACCTCGCCGCTCCCCAGCGCCCCGACCTCGCCGCTCCCCAGCGCCCCGACCTCGCAGCTCCCCAGCGCCCCGACCTCGCCGCTCCCGCCGAGCGCCGCGGAGGTCCAGCTGCCGAGCGCCGCGGAGGTCCAGCTGCCGAGCGCCGCGGAGGTCCAGCTGCCGAGCGCCGCGGAGGTCCAGCTGCCGAGCGCCGCGGAGGTCCAGCTGCCTCAGTCCTGCAACCTGGCTGCTCCTGGGGGGCTCGACGGCGCCTGCCCTGATCCAGTTCCGGTTCCCGAGGGGGTCGCAGACGCCTCTCCAGGTCCTGTTCCTGATCCCGGTCCAGTTCCGGTTCCCGAGGGGGTCGCAGACGCCTCTCCAGGTCCTGTTCCTGATCCCGGTCCAGTTCCGGTTCCCGAGGGGGTGGCCAATGGTGCCTCTCCTGATCCCGGTCCAGTTCCGGTTCCCGAGGGGGTGGCCAATGGTGCCTCTCCTGATCCTGTTCCCGAGGGGGTCGACGACGCTGCCTCACCTGATCCTGTTCCCGAGGGGGTCGCCGACGCTGCCTCACCTGATCCTGTTCCCGAGGGGGTCGACGACGCTGCCTCACCTGATCCTGTTCCCGAGGGGGTCGACGACGCTGCCTCACCTGATCCTGTTCCCGAGGGGGTCGCCGACGCTGCCTCACCTGATCCTGTTCCCGAGGGGGTCGCCGACGCTGCCTCACCTGATCCTGTTCCCGAGGGGGTCGCCGACGCTGCCTCACCTGATCCTGTTCCCGAGGGGGTCGCCGACGCTGCCTCACCTGATCCTGTTCCCGAGGGGGTCGCCGACGCTGCCTCACCTGATCCTGTTCCCGAGGGGGTCGCCGACGCTGCCTCACCTGATCCTGTTCCCGAGGGGGTCGCCGACGCTGCCTCACCTGATCCTGTTCCCGAGGGGGTCGCCGATTCTGATCCTGTTCCTGTTCCCGAGCGGGTCGTCGACGCCGTCTCCTCTGATCCTGTTCCTGTTCCAGAGCGGGTCGTCGACGCCGTCTCACCGGCTGCTGTTCCCGAGGGGCTCGATGCCGTCTCACCGGCTGCTGTTCCCGAGGGGCCCGATGCCGTCTCACCGGCTGCTGTTCCCGAGGGGCCCGATGCCGTCTCACCGGCTGCTGTTCCCGAGGGGCCCGATGCCGTCTCACCGGCTGCTGTTCCCGAGGGGCCCGACGCCGCCGCGTCACCGGTCCCGGTTCCAGCTCCTGCTCCCGAGGGGCCCGACGCCGCCGCGTCACCGGTCCCGGTTCCAGGTCCTGCTCCCGAGGGGCCCGACGCCGCCGCGTCACCGGTCCCGGTTCCAGGTCCTGCTCCCGAGGGGCCCGACGCCGCCGCGTCACCGGTCCCGGTTCCAGGTCCTGCTCCCGAGGGGCCCGACGCCGCCGCGTCACCGGATCCGGTTCCAGCTCCTGCTCCCGAGGGGCCCGACGCCGCCGCGTCACCGGATCCGGTTCCAGTTCCGGAGGGGCCCGACGCCGCCGCGTCACCGGATCCGGTTCCAGTTCCGGAGGGGCCCGACGCCGCCGCGTCACCGGATCCGGTTCCAGTTCCTGTTCCCGAGGGGCCCCGCCTTCTGCTCTGCGGTGGGCCGCCAGCCCAGCCTCCAGAGGGGCCCCGCCTCCTGCTCTGCGGTGGG